>BRDA01003466.1:8570-23362 GCA_036984385.1 Crenuchus spilurus
GGAGCAGGGCCTTCAGTCGCTCTGCTCCTCAACTCTGGAACACGCTCCCACCTGACATCCGCAACATTCACTCTCTCACACATTTTAAATGCAGAATTAAGACCCACTTTTTTAGATTAGCTTATTTTACCTGATTTTATGATTTTTTATTATATTTTGTGTTATTGTATTGTTTTCTCCTGCCTATACTGTATTTTATTGTAATGTACGGTGTCCTTGAGTGTCAGGAAAGGTGTCTTGAAATAAAATGAATTATTATTATTATTTTCTTAGCATTTCTCTCTCTGTCACAGTCAGCAGGATGCTCAGGAGTTCTTACGATTCCTTTTGGATCAGCTGCACACAGAAATAAACCGCCGACCTGCTCAGCACCCCTCCATTACTACAGCCCCAGATCCCACCTACACTCGATTCAGGTACACACAGAAAGACCTGCTCTAAAATAAACTATCATTTATCATCCTCATCCTAAATCACTCATTTACACCACAGGATTGCAGAGGAGGCTTCTGCTATGTGGAAGAGACATCTCGACAGGGATGACAGTATAATTGTAGGTAAGCCACAAACCTCAAGGTGTTGAGTTTCAAAATATATCTAGTTATTTATAATACTATAATTATTAATAATCTAATACTTGTATGAAATATGCAGCTATATGAGCTTTATACTCATCTTGTTTATTTCTGACAATTCTGAGCTGCTAATGAAAGATTCTGTTTCAAATGAATCAGTTTCAATACGTGTTGATTTTTGCCCCAAACAAATAGAACTGAGCACCCAGTGCCTGTCCTGCTGAAGGCGCCCTCTTGTGACGCAAATTTGAAGCTACATCATGTCCCTTTAGTGATGCACTGCTTCAAAAAATGATTTTGGGACTAAAAATTTAAAATTTCCAACATTTTAGTGTTCAGAAGTAAATTATAAGCATATAAATGGCTATTTTACAAACACAATCAACATCTTGCATTGATTTGATGTCGTTGCTGTATAAAATCACTAAGATTTGGGCAGAGAATGCAGTTTGCTTTGAATCAAACTTTGAGTCCTGATCTCAACCTCACTGAAAACGTTTGGAGAGAGCTGAAACCTGCCACAGGAAGACACAACCTTCTCAGTTCCTTTACATTCATCTCAATTCATCTTCAGTTTCATTTCTCGCTGTTTCCTCACCTCCACAGATCTGTTCTCAGGACAGCTGCGCAGCTCCTTGCACTGCTCTGTCTGCTCCCACTACTCCAACACCTTCGACGTCTTCTGTGATCTGTCACTGCCCATCCCTAAGGTAAAGTGAATGTGACACTACAGTTTTGGGGTTAAGGTTAGGGATCTGATCTCGTTCAGTGGTTCAATACCTTGGTAGGACATGATTGAAGTGCTCTTGAGCAAGCAGCGGCTCCCAAGGCTGCCCACCGCTTCAGGCACATGTGCTCATTTCCCTCTAGTATGTTTACTAGTGTGTGCCTCGGATGGGTGTCAAACTCCAGTCCTGGATTCCTGCACAGTTTGGTGATCTTCCTGATAAAACACACCTGATCTCAGCAAATAATGAGCAGGCAGTGTCAGAACTTTGAAATCACCATACTGTGCCCTCCAGAACTGGAGTTAAATGGAGGTCAGATTCCTCTGTGTGCAAGCAGATTGGTCAATGATTGTGCACTTTCATTTTCACTTTCACATTGACCTGTGTGCTAGCACACAGAGAGATAAACATACACACATTAGGCTAAGCTGGTGTCACAGGGTGTGTGTACCATACTTACTCAGAGTTGTATCCACACCACATGAGAATCTCGACAGGGGTTCGAACCAGCAACCTTCTCAAGGCTGGTTCCTTGTCTGCAGTAAATGAAGTCACCGCTGGGATCAAACCAGTACACGAGCACATTTACTGCTACACTGTGGTGGACTGTCTTCTTCTCACAGTTCTTCTTCTAGGCTCAGACTGATGACCTACCCTAATGTTACTTTACTTCCTATTCTTTCAGACGGGTGACTCTAGGCCAACGGTCACACTCCGGGAGTGTTTGGATCTGTTCTCGCAAGAGGAGAAACTGGATCAAGAGAACTCACCTGTATGTAGAGGAACCTGCAAGTTTACATTGTGTTGGCCTGGTTCTGGAGATGTAGCGGTACACACCTGACTGATACTCTAAATGTCTTCATTATCTGGATCAGGTGTGTTAGAGTGGTAGATCTCCAGGACCAGGACTGGGTGGCCACGTGTGTGTAATCACTCTCTTGCTGTTATATTTTTTAGATGTGTGAGAGATGTAACCGCCGTCGGGAGAGCACCAAACGGCTGACCATCCAGAGATTCCCCAAAATCCTTGTCATACGTATCCTTCACACTTTGTGATGATGGTGACCATCATCTGGACCCAGAACGTTTCATTTACAGTTATGTAGGGAGCAACAGTGTCTGGATGTGAATACACAAATTTGATGGGAAGTATTGTTTACAGTGTAGTGGAATATACACTCACTAGCCACTTTATTAGGTACACATACATTGTATCTACACTCAGCTCCACTAATCATACAGGTGCACTTTGTGGTTCTATAATTACAGCCTGTAGTCCACCTGTTGCTCTGTATACTTTGTTCATCCTGTTTTTCAATGGTCAGAACCACCACAGAGCCGGTGGATCATTCTCAGTGACACTGACGTGGTGGTGGTGTGTTAGAGCTGCTGATGAACATCTCAGTGTCACTGCTGGAGTGAAAATAGTGCATCAACCAGTCCAATGAAGGACAAGAGGACCAACACAAAGTGTACTCCACTGATCCACATGTACCAGCACAACACATACTAACACACCACCACCACATCAGCATCACTGCAGTGGCTTTCCGCACTTGTTAACTTAACTAACTCTCCATAGACTTAAACCGGTTTACCATGACAAGGTTCTCAATCTGCAAAAGTACCGTGCCGGTGTCGTTTCCCCTCACGGATCTGGACTTGGGACCATTTGGACCGGCTGACTGTGGTGCGTAAGGGTTAATCAGACATGCTCCGTATGAAACACATAGATTGAGTGAAAGTTTAGCAAAGACAGAGGGCTGGTAGCTGTTGTCTGGTGCCTGGCCTCCCTCTAGTGGCAGGTGGATCCTCCATATTTGACAATTCTAATTTTTTTGCACCAGTTAAAAAGGCCAGCTGGACTTTACATGGTGTGAAAATTTAATAAACAGCAGAAGTGCTCCAGAAAGGCTTATAAAAAGTATTTTCCATTGACTTACATGAAAAGTTAAGAAGGTTTTTTCCTTCTCCTGTAAAGTTGCCATTTTGGAGATACAAGGTTTTGTTCTGACAGCGTGGATGGATGGTAATTACAATAAAACTGTATGTATATAAAGTAATGTATGGATGTATTTGTAGGTCCGGTGCTGTATGACCTGTATGCCCTATGCAACCACGCGGGCACAGTGAACATGGGGCACTACACAGCAGCGTGTAGGGAGGAGGAGGGCTGGTGCTGTTATAATGACTCATGGTGAGTGAGACACTATCACATCTGTGTAAGCCTGAATGCTTGTTATTGTTATGGTTACACATCACTGTTATTATCGTATTATTATTATTATTATTATTATTATTATTATTATTATTATTATTATTATTATTATTGTTGTTGTTGTTATTTTTATTGTTATTATTGTTGTTATTATTATTATCATGTTTGGGTCATATATGCACATCGATAAACAAAACATAAACACTTTTTTCAGCATGGAAGTGGAACTCAGGTTTTAATACCAGAAATTGGAAATATTATTAACTATCAGCTGTGACTGTCAGTCATGGCTGGTAATCAGCCAAACCCTTTTGATAAGCCAGGTTTCATATGACCTCACACTGTTTAAAGGCCAGCTTTGAGGTTGTTCTCTTTCTCCTGCAGTGTTACCCAAATATCTGAAGACCAGCTTCAGTCCAGTCAAGCGTATGTTCTCTTCTATCAGCTTAAAAATAGCACAACCTCCAGGAAATGACACCATCTCTTCTGATAAACACGTCAGGAGCTATGAGAGCTTGTAGCTTGAAGCATCAAGACAACAAAAATGTTTTCTTCATATGTACATTGTGTCTAATGAACATTTTCTATGAAAAACTGAATGTATTTGAATGCAGACAGGCAGTGACTGCTGTAATATGTGTGTTTCTGTGTTTATTGTGTAAATTATTTAGTAGATGATGTGGAAGATCACATAACAGTTCAATATAAGTCTTTGTATGCAAGACATTTTAAATAAATCTTTATTTATCTACATCTGAGTTGTACTGTTTGTCTGGAAGACATTTGTATGATGTGCTAGATTACATGTGCTGTCAGAACATCTCTACTGTACAAGTCTTCAGGCTTCTTAATGTCATTAAAGCATGTGCACTCAGTATTTGGTCAAGGCTCCTTTAGCATAAATTACTGCCTCAGTGCATCGTGGCACATAAGGATCGATTTTAAAAATGAAACATAATTATGGTATGTATTTCATTTATCAATATTTCAATATCGATTTGCCCATCCGTAACTGAATGACCTCCCCCGCTTCACAATAGTTGGTATCGCCCGGTATGTTCTTAGTCTACCCCTCTCGAACTGAGATGGTTTATTCCGTTACCAAGGCTCCCAGCCCAAGCTCCTCTCAGACTGAGCGGTAGGCCAGCGTTTCAGTGTTTACACTCATGTTTACATTTTTGTCACAAATAACTGTTTTACTCGTGAATTAAACGTTTATCTCTGTGGCTGTGGACTATTTCACACCAACAGGGCTGAACTTTAGCTATAAAAGCTGACGGTAACTTTTGTTGCCTGGCGAGCTGGTTAGCCTGAAGCTAATAAGGCGAAATAATGTGTTTATTTCTTAACAAAAATGACCTGTGAGCTTTATAACAGATAAATATTGTGTTATAGTAGTGTTATCAACTTCACTAAACACAGTGTAACAGTGTGCTGCCTCAGGAATCTGTTTTTTTTCTAACTTAAACGTGTAGTTGTGTTCCAAAAGTAAGCGATGCTGCCTACTTAGGCTGCATACTGAAGCCGTAAGACAGTCGCGTCCAAATCTGGTGTTAACGTAAAAGTTTGCTTTTTATAACGCTGTTTGGTCATTTTATTGAAGATGCACTAGAAGCTGGAGTGTTTTGCAGTGTTTTAAGTACCTTTATCTCAATGCTGCCTACGTAGGGAGCAAGGAGTAAAGGCATCTACCTTCAGGTTGAAGACGCAGCCGTGAAATGCATAAAGCAGTAGCGCAGCCTCAGGTATGTGTTCTCGAACTTTTAAACGTTACTTGTGTGGGCTGTGTTCCAAACGTAAGCAATGCTGCCTACTTAGGCTGCCTTTTGAGACAGGAAGTCATGAAGTCTAGTCTAAATCCAGTGGTTACAACAACAACAAAAACACTATACTGTTTTGGTAATATTGTGGTAATATATATGCAGAGGATGGTGGTTAGCATACTCACCTCTCAGCACTGAGGTTTGAGTCCCCATCTGGGTCGAGTTTCTGTGTTCTCCCCGTGTCTGTCTGGGTTTCCTCCGGTGCGCTCCGGTTTCCTCCAACAGTCCAAAAACATGGAGATTAGGTGTATTGCATACATTGTCCTTGTGTGTGTGTGTGTGTGTGTGATTGGCACCCTGTTCTGGGCTTATTTAGGATAGTGTAATGCCCTGCCTGGTGAGGTGACCCTTATCAGAATTGGGTTAATGGGATAATGGATGGATGGATGGAATATATACAGGTACCGTTGGTTCTGTGGCCTCTCCCATAAAGGATTTTTTGTGTGTGGTGTACCTGGCAGGTGTATTTTGCTAAGCAAATGCTGGAAGCCACGAGTTGAGCTTAAGTGTCATCAGCACTGTGAAGTCATTTGCAAGTGATGCAAGGACCGCTGTTCACCTTCACTCGGCCATGGAGCAAAGAGAGGTATAGAAATGTCATTCTTGTTTTTTAACTAATTTTCCATTTGATCAGCTCCACTGAGCATATAGGTGCTCTTTGTAGTTCTACAATTACAGACTGTAGTCCGTCTGTTTCTCTGTGTACTTTGTTCACCCTGTTCTTCAAAGGTCAGGACCCCCCACAAAGCTGGTATTATTGCTGGAGACTGTAAACACGGTCTAGTCTCTGTACACTGTATTAGATGCACGTACAGTACCTTGTTGGTCTTGTAGATGTAAAGTCAGAGACAGCAGCTCAGCACAGTATGTGTTGGTCCTCTAGTCCTGACACTGTTGGTTGGTAAATCAAATAACTCGTGTTCTGTTTATTGTGAATCTGTTATGTTAACCTTTCTCTTCTTGTCAAGGACGAAGCCGAGCTGCAGGAACTCTCTGTGCGCTTTCAGAAGGACGGCGTGCCCTCTGATGCCTCTGCAGATGAGCGACAGTGTCACCTGTGGCGTCTGCTCCAGAGCAGTGAGGGCAGCCTGACCTCAGCCACAGAGGAGCTGCAGACTCTGCGCACACAGCAGGCCAGCGAGATGAGAGAGGTGAGCCTCCAGATGGCAGACTGAGGAGTGGCTCTAAAGCATAGCTAATGATCGCCTCTTTCATCAACATTTTATCATGACTGTGCAGTCTTGCAAGGTGCTCTCAGTCTGTCGCCTGTGTGTTTCCTATTTTCTTGTTTGTCTAATGTGATCACACCACTGAAACTGCGTTTTATTCAGGTGGAGAATTACGTGGAGCACATTCGAAACATGCTGGAGGAGCGCGAAGGCCTGACGGCCGAATACGAGCGAGATAACGAGCAGCTCCGTGCTGAGCTCGCACAGATGAAGCACCAGCAAGGTAAGCTTACTGTGATAATCTACTCATGCTGTCATTGATTATAGTGTCTTATTGTCTTAGCTGGATGTTATCTCTGCATGTGTTCATCAGAAATACGCACATACAGCGTGAACCTTGTATGATATTCCAGAGTGCCAATGTAAGGAGGTGACAGAGATGCTAGTGCAGGAGGGTTTAGCTGAAATCAGTCACAGCAGTGCCAGCGAGCAAGTGGCTTATCTGCTGGTGGAGAGAGTTACTCTTCTGGAGAGGCTGGAAGCAGCAGAGAGGAAACTTGACACCCAGACCCTCACAGGCAACCTCAGAGAGGTGCATCTGCAGGTACTACTCCACTAAACAATACAAGGACCTTCTCTAAAAGACTTTAGGGTCCAATCAATGGGGAAAAAACTCTCAAGTATGAACACATTTACATATAACTAACCTTCAGTCATTTAACCCACTCATCACACTGAAGTTCCAAAGAGTTTTGTTCCTGCAGAAAGCCTGTAGGAGCGTTGCTGGACCAGAACACAACAGATTAAAGGCTAATAGCTAAATGATTGCAAGCTGTTCTTGGCAACCAGGCAGCAAAAGTATAATGGCAGTATAGTGGTGTAATTGGGCTCCGGACCAAATACTAAAAGGACCATCCAGACTGTTATCAGCAACCAGTCCTAAAGTCAGGGTATGTCATGGTATAGGGGTTGTGTCAGTTCCAGGGTCTGGCATTGTATGGGGGGGGGTTGTGTCACTGCTCTTGGTGAAGCGCATTTACACTCTGAAAAGTACACGGACATTTTAGAGCAACATATGATCAACAAGACAATGCTCAACCACATGCTGCACACATTACAAAGGCTGACTGTGGAACATGAGGGTATGGGTTAGTGCTGGGCGATAAAACGATATCGATTTTTTTCACGATAAGTTTTCCCTCGATGACGATGATAAGCCAGGACAATAGAATTCGATAAGCGTTAATGTTCATTTACATTTCACGTCTAAGCAGCTTGACGGTGAGTTCTGAAGTCTAATACTGCTGCTTGTTAGATCCTCCTCACCAGTGCCGCCAAAATGCACTGTTGTGTTTAAGACGAGCTGTGATTGGCCGGGCGAGAGAGAGCGAGGTCGCTGTGTGCTCGTCTGTTTGTGTGAGGAGAAGGAGAAGGAGGGGCTCGCTGTGTGTGTGTCAGCCGGAGTGCTAGCATTAGCCTGTTAGCTTGGCTCTCTAGCCTGTTGTTATTTCGGAGTGGCTGCGGCCAACAGAAATCATAGTAAGTTTTAACAATAAAGTGATGACTGTAAACGTCTTTCTCGTCCATCCTTTCAACGCATCTAGTCGGACGCTACAATATTATGTTCTGGCAATAAACATTTTAATATTTTAAACAGTAACATTTAATGTATTTAGTCTGACATTTTTAGAAAGATGTTTAAAACTATGACAGTGTTAGAAAATTTAATATCATGATAATTATCGAGATTGATCAATATAGAAAAATTTATCGTGATAACATTTTTGGCCATATCGCCCAGCTCTAGTACGGGTACTGGACTGGTCAGTCTGCAATCTGTCCCCAATAGAATTTTAGAAAATTTAAAAAATGAGACAACAAAACAGCATCTTTTAAGTGCTGAGAGGGAACGACATTACAAAGTGGTCAATGCTTTAAGCCTAAAGATTAACATCTGCCTTACACACTCCCCATCATAACCTTGTCAGGTTTTAAATGAGGTTTGCTGCATCTGAAAAGGTCAATCATTCAGAATAGTGGCCCTGAGTGGCTCAGCAGGCTAAGACGCTGACACTATGAGCAGAGGATCATGAGTTCGAATCCCGGTGATGCAAAATTGGCAGTGCTCTCTCTGGGTGGGTAGATGGCACTCTCTCTCTCCCTATCACTCTCATATATTATAATGTCCGCTGGTTCAGGCGTCTACTGATTGGTCCATTCAGAGCTGGGATTCCTGCGCTTTCCTCTGAGCACGTTGGCTCCCCAGTGACGGTGTATCAGCGGTAGTTTGAAAAGAGGCGGTGACTGTATCACACACAGCGGAGGAGGCGTGTACATGTCTCCACCCTCCTAGAGTCAGGGACAGTGCAGAGTGATGGGTACTGAGCCACTAATGGGTTGGGTTAATTGGCGACTACCACATTGGGAAGGAGAAAATTAAATGCATTGAATGCACAGCTTGCAGGTGATGAGGATGAAAATGTATGACTTCCTGGTGCATTAAACTATAAAAACATATTGGGGGAAAAGAACTGGGTAACAATAGAATACAATAAATATGTTGAATCTGGACTCTGTGACCGGACTCTGAAATAAAAGCATTTGGGAAACGATCAGTATTTTGATTTTTCACTCTTACCCGAATCAGGAAGAACTGGACCACATCCGGCACTCTCTGGAGGAAGAGCTCACGCAGCAAAAGGAAACCATGCGCCTTACTAAAGAGAGTGTTAACAAGGTGAGGGCAGCTTAGCACATTCTGTTTTTGACCCAGGCTCAAATTAACTGGCATGTGAAACCACACACAGACAGAATCTTCTACATTTTTGACGTTTGCTACCTCCTGACTGTATTCCTGGTTTTCATCCCAAGGGACAGGAGTCTCCAGCTCAGAGCCCCTGGAGGAAACTGTTTGGGCTGCACAAGGCCTCACAAAGGGCACAGAGCTTTGCCCCAGTATGTTTCTGAATCTGTCCTATTCATTTCTCACTTGAGATGCACACAAGAATGTGTAATCAGTGCAAGATGGAGGACTAAGTCATATTCACTTTGCCTGAGATGATGTACTTACAGCAGATTAGGCCTCACTCTGCAACCCTGTATGAGCATCTCATGATCAGATGGTCTCTGTGTGCTTCTGGCATGACCACTCTAGCGATGCCAAGTCTAACTTGTTTTTAAGAAGCTACTAATCAGAAGCTTTCCCTGTAATTATTGTCCTGAATGGGCCTGTGGTGGCTGACAGGCTGTGTTTATTCTAGAGCACGTTCTCCATTCAGCTCCACTCAGATTTGTCAGATGCATGGTGAGCACAAGCATGGACTGGCCTGACTACCAGCCTCTTCTTCTGCAGAGATCTGAGACGTTTAGCTTGTGAACTGTAAAAGTCATTTTCTCATGCAGGCCCACAGTGAAGAGCTGGCACGGGAGCGCACAGAGAGACAGAAGCTGGAGAGGGATCTGGAAGAGGCATCTAGCAGACTTGCAATGGCTCACAAAGAGATTCGCAACCTGACCGATGAGGTGGAGCTGGGTCGGAAAGCCCAGGCTGTTTGTGGTGAGTGAATAACCAAGAGAAGGAGTCTGTCAGTAACTAGTTATGTGTTCACACTGTAAATACTAAAGAATCTAAGCCACATCTGGCTTGATTTTTTACTCAGATCAGATTTAACTATGTTGACGGTTCACATTTCACAAATGTAAGTGAGCTGCATCTGTCTGTAATGTGATCCAATCTGTGCCTGAAATGGCTCGCATGCGCAAAATGATACGTTTATACACGTCGCCGTCGTCGCCAACAACAAAAAGCATCACATTAGTGCAGGGTTGCCAGGTTTGTAAAAATACAGTGGCCGGTAAAACTTGCTGCGTCTGCATCTCCTCCACACTCAGGACTGACAGTAATCAGTATTATCATAATCAAGTGCACCGCTAAGCTGTCTTTTTCTCTTTTTCATATGTTTAATAATAACAAAAGGGTAAACTGTCATTTTATAAACATGAAAATCAGAAATCCAGAATCTCAGATTAGTAGAATATTTCCTTTTTGATTTTGAGTAAATTATCGTTCAAACAGTATCAACTTTAATACAAAAAAAGGCTTGAAATATGTCAGTTAATATGTAATTAATGTAAAATATGATGGTTTATGTTTTTGAATGAAATTATGAAAGTAAAGCTTTCCTGTGATATTCACTTTTTTAGATGATTTTTGAAATTTTTTTTACATTTTTGTCTTCCATATACCAGTATTTCTAAAAGTGTAGTAACTTTCGTATTTGAAAACAACATCCTCTGTTGTGACCCCATTCCATTGATAACTCGTTGAAGGGCCCCCTGTGAGGTCATGTGACAGAAGCCCCCTGTGAGGTCATGTGACAGAAGCCCCCTGTGAGGTCATGTGACAGAAGCCCCCTGTGAGGTCATGTGACAGATGCTCCCTTATTCCTTTATGAGCTTATGGATACATTGATTTTTATTTTTTTGTTTTAATGTTGATACCATTTGAATAATTTACTCAAATGAAATTCTAATGAGATATTTTGGATTTCTGGATTTTCATGAGCTGTACGAAAAAGGCTGAAAAAACATCACTTCAAATGTAATAAATATAAAATATAGAACAGTTAATTTTTTAAATTATGTACACAAATGAACTTTATTTTATTTTTTTTTGTAATATTCAGATTTTCTGAGAATCATTAGTAATTGTTAACCAATTGCACAAACATATCCTTATGCCTCTGACAAATGACTGGTTTAAATAGTTACATTTATAAAACTTGTGATGCACTGATTTCAGGGCCTGATCTGCAGACAACAGGAGAAGAAGTGTCACGACTGAAACAAGAAGTAGAAAAGCTGAAACAGTGTGGTAAGAGAGTTTTTTTTATCAGACACCTGCTTGATGTTTTGTGTTAGTTTAAAGGAAATGCTCACTCAGGAATCATACATACATCATTTTCCACTTATACCAGAGCTAGTCCATCAGCCAAGACCAGGAGCAGAGGTACCAGTCCTGGTCCTGGAGATCTGCCATCCTGAAGAGTTTCAGCACATGTCAGTCTAATATTCAGATGACCTTGAAGGTCATTCATTACATGGATCAGGTGTATTAGATTAAGGTCGGAGCTAAACTCTGCAGGTTGGTTGATCTCCATAACCAGGATTACCCACCCCTGCTCCAGAGACCAGAGTATGTTTTTATCTTTATTTATTTATTTATTTATTTATTTATTTATTATCCCTGATTTTCTCCCCAATGTATTTTAGTGGCCAATTAACCCCGCCCCTTTTATAAACTCTCCCTATCACTATCACTTGCAATGCCCCCGACTCTCTTGAGAGGGGGCAGATGAGTACAGGCCTCCTCCGATACCAGTGATGTCAAGCCCCTTTTTTTCGAACTGCTGGCGATACATCGGGCAGCTAGCGCGCTTGGAGGAAAGTGCAGATCCCCAGTTCTGATGGATCACCTGGCACACGCCCGAGTCAGTCAACATTGTTTATAGTGCTAGGGAGAGTGGGCCATCTTGCCCACTTGAAGAGAGAGCATGGCCAATTCTGCTCTCTCGAGGCCACGGCTGTCAATGGCAAGCAGCATGATCAGGATTCAAACTTGCGATGCTCGTATCATAGTGGCAGCGCTAGTGCTGGGCGATAAAACGATAGATTTGTTTCACAATAATTTTTCCCTCGATGACTATGATAAGCCGGGACAATAGAATTCAATAAGCATTAACGTTCGTTTCCATTTCACATCTAAGCAGCTTGACAGTGAGTTCAGAAGTCTGATACTGCTGCTTGTTAGCTCCTCCTCACCAGCACCGCCAAAATCACTGTTGTGTTTAAGACAAGCTGTGATTGGCTGAGAGCGTAGTGGGGCCGGGCGACGAGGTTGCTGTGTGCTCAT
The DNA here is from genome assembly GCA_036984385.1 of Crenuchus spilurus. Lineage (NCBI taxonomy): Eukaryota > Metazoa > Chordata > Actinopteri > Characiformes > Crenuchidae > Crenuchus > Crenuchus spilurus. Next base: position 20,995 of record BRDA01003466.1, read on the forward strand.
CTGTTTGTGTGAGAAGGAGAAGGAGGGGGGCTCGCTGTGTGTGTGTGTGTGTGTCAGCCCGAGTGCTAGCATTAGCCTGTTAGCTTGGCTCTCTAGTCTGTTGTTATTTTGGAGTGGCTGTGGCCGACAGCAATCATTAAGTTTCAACAATAAAGCGACGACTGTAAACGTCTTTCTCGTCCATCTTTCAATGCGTCCAGCCGGACGCTACAATATTATGTTCTGACAATAAACATTAAAACAGTAAACAGTAACATTTCATGTGTTTAGTCTGATGCTTTTAGAACGATGTTGTTTAAAACTGACAGTGTTCGAAAATTTAATATTGTGATAATTAGTTTAATTAGCTAATTGGTGATGATTAGCCTCAGTTGGCTGAGTTTTTATTTCTGATGGAAATGTCTGGGCTGTTGTAGGTGACTATTGAGTTCTACAGTTTGCCTAATAGCTTCAGTTCTAACCAAAAGAAACAATTAGATTTAAGTGAAGAATGCATGTAAATATGCTTTTGGAGTGAACCATTCCTTTAATCTCTTGACCCACAGAGCAGTTAATGAGTTATTCATCTGCCAACTTATTCCAGTGAATAATTTAGAAACTACAGAGAAACCAAAACGACGTTAGTGAGTAAAAAAGTGAAGTGTGAGCCCACACACGGGCCCTTGAGGTTTATGGAGTTTATTATCAAGCCACTGCTTCTAAACAGTTCATGTTTGGCAGATATGGTGGAGCTCCAGAAGGCCAAGGAGCGTAATGAAAGACTTGACACTGAGATTCGGGCACTAAGAGACAGAGTACGTTCTTTGGACTCGGAGAGGAAGACTCTTTTAAAAGTGGTGGGTTTGAACTGTTTGTATTTTTTAGTTATTTGAGCGCTGCTAACCTTCAGATGTTGCTTTTATTCCCAGCTTCATTCTTTCACACGTTCATGTTTTTTCTTTTTTATCATGAAGTGTAAGGAGACTACAACAAAATATGTACTAACACTAACTTCTGATCTGTACTGCAGATTGAAAAGTCTAAGTTACTTGGAGGCAACACAGAGCACGATCCAGTTCAGTCTGTACAGGTAAATTAACAGCGTGATAAAGTCTTACAATTATCAGCAACATACTGTAAGTTAACTTGGATGTAAATGTTGAGGTTAATTCACTCACCATCTGGTGTTTTTGCAGGCTGACAGAAGTGCCAATCAAGAGCTGTCACATATACCAATAAATGATGCACAAGAGAAACTCCATAAAAGGTATTTAAGTTGTTTTAATTGTTTAATTAGTTGGTCGTTTATGAATTTGAGTTCCCACATTAAAATAAATGATCGTTCCGGAAGTGTGCAGATGCATACAGTGTACACTGAACATTAAAATATTTTCATGAGCTCCACTCACCATATAGGTGCACTGGGTAGTTACTGACTGAACAATCAGGACCCACACAGGACCATCATTTGTGCTTTTCTTTTTCCATTTCAGACGCTCTGATGTTCTCTGACATGCCGTCACTTTTTTACAAATTACACACATCTAAATTATTTATTTCCAAAGTGTTACACAGGCTTCTGTTCAGCACAAACTCAGCAACAACAGAGTCAAAGCAGTAAGAGGGTCATAAATCTATATTCTGATTAAATCTGCTCTAAACTTAGACTTTCCAAAAACCTGTTTTCAGATGTGCTGATATATTGTGAAAAACACTCTAAACATTTCTAGCCAAGACTTTTGAGCTCAGAACTGAATAAACAGAGGTGTTGGCTACACACTGCTCATTACAGCTTTTAGACATTGTATGTGCTTTTATGTCTAAAGCTTAACTAATGTGAGGCGACACTCTGTTTTCACTCAGAGATAGGTGTGAAACACTGAGGTCTATTGTTCAGGTTCTCCTCATCTGAGATGTTTTTGTTTGTCAACATTCCACATATGAGCAGCTGTCTTGAGTCTTTCTCAAAGACCTGTCTCTGCTTATTTAAGCTCCTCTTACAATAATCTAAACTTATATTTCAATTCAAGCTATATATATTTAAAAGTAGACGCTTTAAGATTTCTGGGGTATGTTTAGTTTTGTTTCTAGGATAAAATCTCACAGTTATATATATATATATATGTATATGTATATATATGTATATGTATATATGTATATATGTATATGTATATATGTATATGTATATATGTATATGTGTATATGTATATGTGTATATATATGTATATGTATATGTATGTATATGTATATATATGTATATGTATATATATGTATATGTATGTATGTATATGTATGTATGTATGTATATGTATGTATGTATGTATGTATATGTATGTATGTATATATATATATATATATATATATATATATATATATATATATATATATA
>BRDA01003467.1:9043-19776 GCA_036984385.1 Crenuchus spilurus
AATTGCAGTTCGGCAGAATGTTATGTGGTGACGAATACTTAATAAAAGTTATTTAAAATGTTAATTATTCGTAAATCGCTGTGAGTACCACTCCACCACAGGACTTAACCAGAAGCTGAAGTGAACTTCCCATTCCTCCTTAAATCCCTCACCTTTAAGGCGACGCTCCGATCACAGCTGCTGTTCTGTGCGGCCTACTGTTCCCCAGCTGTTTTACTGGCTCTGAGCTGCCTCTGTGCTTGATGATCTTTTCAGTCGTAAAGACGGTCAACGTTAAAATGCTATTACACATAGAATTAATCTTACATTGACAGCTACAGTAATATCAGAATAGTATGGCCACTTAACTAATACTGGGCATGACTACTACCCTTGGATCGGTGGTGATCTGACACTTTCCTGGTTGCTCCTGGGTTCTTTAGAGGTTATCTGGTCCACTGCAGTGCATGGATTGCTCAGGTGGTAACCTGTCATTGTTTTTCTATGGTCGGTGGGGGACCACTGTTACGGTGTTCTGTCGAGCTGTGCTACCCATCGATACGTGCTTTCTAAAGGCACTGCGCATGCGCAGACCTACACTTTTAAATTATTTCTCGTGTTTTTAAATTATTTCTCGTGTTTTTTAAATAATAAATCTGTTTTTTTGTGCATTAAACAACCTGGACACACTGTCATTGCACAGAAGTGTAAATGGAAATGAATACTAATAAATACAATAATTACTTTTTAAAAAGCAGTTTGTAATGACCTCTCATTGACAACTTTATCATGATACAGTGATTTATGCTATCCAAATATAATACATACACTTCTACGTGCTCTAATATGGTGATTCTTTTGTATTTTTACAGTTAAATACACACTAGGGTAGCACGGTTCGACAAGGTAGCATAATTCGACAGAACAAGGCTGCTGCTGGTTCAGTTCCTGTGGCCACGTTCAATGGGAGAGTCTTGCGGAAGTTGTAGGAGTGGACTTGAGGAGTATTTTGTTAATAATGAATGTTTATTCCTTCCCAACCAACCACATGTACCAAGCAACGTAGTTTTTAGTGTACAGTTTGAGCTGTAGTAGTATTAGTATATAACGCAGATGTTGCATGTAAAATGCAATTATTTAAGTCTGTTGCTAGTAAAGTGTGCAATAAATGTATCCAATTTCTGCTATCTTAAGATGGCACTGTTATGACAGCAGGGAAAGGAGGAGGAAGAAGAAATAATTAAAGCTGTTCTGTGTATCCCCTGTTCTGTGGAATTTCCAGAATTAATCTTAAGGCTATATGGGTGTGTCACTGAATTTACGCACTTTGCTACATTGTAGAGGTTATTTTATTTGATCTAAGTGTGGAATTTCTGGAATGTCAAGGTTGATTGTTCAGAGAGAGGACAAGCAGCTCAGGGACAACTTTTCAATCTACAAGTTCATGAAAAATATTGTATTCCAGGCCTAAGCCCAGTGTTTCTACTGTTGTGTAAAATATAGATGTAGGAATGATGGGTAGCTGCTTGAGGTTTTTATATGCTTGGGTGTGTAAATCATGCTTTAACATGAGTGGACCTTTTAAATTAAATATGTAATATTTAAGTTGATTTATATTTAAATTGATGGATAAATTATCTATTATGCAGTGTTACAGTGGATCTGATTTTTATTTACAATCACCTGAAAGTCCCTGCCCTCACTTTAAGAAGTATCAGGTATTAACATGTTAACAGCTACTTTTATGAATCTTTGGCTGTGGTTCTAAATGTGTTGCACAATGATCATTGTTTAATGATGTGAGATTGATTTACTGGCTGTGACTGGGAAACGGTATAAAAAAACCCACAGTACTTCCTGTTACTGATTTGTTTTTTTAATATCAGGAAGTACACATTTGGAACTCTCCATATATAAATAAAGGACAATTCTAAGGCTTTTGCATGTTGTCATCTGGTAATTGCAGTAAAATATGCCTTTTCCTCCTTAGCGGATGGCTTTTTAAAAATGTACTACAAGCTTCTTGAACTTGCGTGCTTTGGAACATAAAGATAACTTGCCTATTTTCATCCTTTTCCTTAGGTTTGGACAATCAAACATGGATGCAATCATTCGCTGCCCATTCCTGTCTCGGGTCCCCCAAGCATTCCTGCAACAGTCAAGGAAGTCCTTGGTGAGTTATGCAGTGAAATGCCCAGTCATGATGGACCTTGCCTCAAGGCCTCTGGTCCGTGCACTCTCCTCATCATCTGTCAACTTCCAGAAGACAGTGGATACAATCGACTCCACTGAAGGTAAATTATTGTATTACTTTAAATTATGTTGTGTTTATCAGGAGCAAGAATCTTTTGCATGAACATAACTTTAACTATGGGATGAATAGTTGTTGTTTTGGGGGTTATGCCCATTTTCTTTACCTACCAAATTGGCAAAATTGTAATACTTTGTCTACAGTAGGCTAAATTAACAGTTGAATGACATGAAAGCACAGTAATTGGGTCATAGTTGAAGCACAATTCCAGTGATTTTTATTTAACTAATTATTCACTCTTTAATGGGACAAACTGACATTTAATCTGGAAAAAATGTGCTTTAATTAAGTGTTAAATTGAAAGTAAGAAGCAAGTGGCTGTTGAGCACAAAAAGCAATAAATCATTATACTTTGAGAAATTTTCGTGACAAGTTAAGTGCTTGCAAGCCTATTAAATATACAGATTGAAAAGACATTACCTATAACTGAACTTTTGCTGTTTAATGAAAAGTAAAATCTATACTAAACCCTACTAATTAATCAATTGTCTATCAAAATTCTATTTGTTATATTTAACGAACTTTTAAAAAATATTTTTGTTTAGGGCAAAAAGAGATGCCAGCTGGTTACCCTGAGATGCCACCTGGTCACCCCAAGGTTCCAGCAGGACAGGTTTCAGCCTCCAAATGCCCCTTCCTGGCTGCTGAGATGGGACAAAAGAGCAGCAACGTTGTGAGACAGGCCAGCCTTGATTTGCAAGAAGATGTATCTGAGGTCCGCACTGTGTGCAAAGGTTTGTAAAAGGATAAGCGGGTAGTTTACCTGGTTAGGATTCTTATATTTTATTAGAATCTTGACATTTTTGCCCTGCTCCACAGATGTGCCTGTTTCTGAGCTCAAACCCATTGTGAACGATGTTAAAACTGGTGAAAATCTGATGAAGAAGCTGATGAAACAACGTCCAACTGTGGTCTCTCATTTGCTCCAAGAGAATATGCCAAAATGTAAGCCTACATTTTCTCAGAACCAAGTTGTGAGAATTGAAACAAATCTTTTAAATGGGAACAACTGATGAAATCCTCAGGGAATCATTTTCTTATTGTGTACCACTGCAATGTTTTTCAGCTGTCTCCAACTTTCGCTATGATGAATTCTTTGAGAAGAAAATTGAGGAAAAGAAGAATGACCACACTTACCGTGTGTTCAAGACGGTGAATCGTCGTGCGACTGAATTTCCAATGGCAGATGATTATTCTGAGTCCCTGAATTACAAACGAGATGTTTCTGTGTGGTGTAGCAATGATTATCTGGGCATGAGTCGTCATCCACGTGTGGTCCAAACTGTGGCGTGAGTACTTTTGGCATTAGATAGAAGCTGTACTTTTGTTTACTAAATAGTTTTGTTAACCTAAATTAAACAAAAAAAATCTGTATCTCTAGGGAGACTTTACGAAGGCATGGCTCTGGTGCTGGAGGAACTCGAAACATATCTGGGACAAGTAAGTTTCATGTGGCCCTTGAACATGAGCTTGCGGACCTTCATGGGAAGGATGCAGCATTACTCTTCACTTCCTGCTTTGTGGCCAATGATTCCACACTCTTTACGTTGGCAAAGATGCTACCAGGTAATGTTTGATGGTCTGCAGTGTTTTTAATTTCTCAGAAATGTCATTAAAATGCAAGATCTATCAAAGTTCAGGTTCTGATATTGGTACTTTTATATGTGTAGGATGCGAGATTTACTCAGATGCTGGCAATCATGCCTCAATGATACAAGGCATTAAGAACAGTGGTGCCAAGAAATTCATCTTCCGTCACAACGACGTTAACCACTTGCGTGACCTTTTGGCGAAAGCTGATCCTTCCACTCCAAAGATTGTGGCCTTTGAGACTGTGCACTCAATGGATGGTAAAAGAGAGCCTCTATTGTTTTGGGTAAACATTAGATGAGTTTAGCAATATTGGCAAGCTCATGATTATTTCAAACCAATGCTTTTGTAGGTGCTGTGTGTCCACTTGAGGATATGTGTGATGTTGCCCATGAGTTTGGTGCAATCACCTTTGTGGATGAAGTTCATGCTGTAGGCTTATATGGTGCAAGAGGAGGTGGAATTGGAGATCGTGATGGTGTAATGCACAAGATGGACATAATTTCCGGAACACTGGGTGAGTTTAACTACATTTTGCTCTTTGAGGTAAGGAGGAGGAAACATTTCAGAGAGACCTGCTCAGGTGGCATTTCATTATTTGTGTGAAAAGACCAAGACTGTGGATGTGATGTGGGGGGGGGGGGGGTGTTCTGCTTTGTCACAGAGTTCTCATGGGACACTTGAGGAACAAGAGCTGCTCACCTGTTGCCAAGAAACCTGCACCTATTTTGCTTTCACTGCGTTTCCTCAAAGATGCTTTGAAAGCTCTTGGTAGTTATACCAGATCCTGTTCAGACAGGTTGAGATGACTGGAGGCCTTCATGTTTACTGAATGGACAGATCACAGACTAGACATCTTGGCTCCAGTCATATTTTGTAGGCTTTTTTTCCCCCCAACGAAATCTTTTATTTGTATTAGCACTTTGTTTGCATGATGGCCTTTAACTTTGCTCACTAATGTGACCTAGAAAACATACAAAGAACTGCAGATCTAGCTTCCTGGAAATTCTGTCTGCCTCAATCCAAGTTAACTGCTCAAGTTTCTCATTCTACTCCATGGAAAACCAGCACACCAACATGAACTGTTCTAGGTCACCTTTGCTGTAGCTTTCTGTAACTTGTATTTATTCGCAGTTATCTAACTCTTCTAAATCAAATGTCTTTCTGTGTTTATTACAGGAAAGGCTTTTGGTTGCGTTGGAGGCTACATTGCCAGCACCCACGCGCTGGTGGACACAGTTCGTTCGTATGCAGCTGGCTTCATTTTCACTACATCACTCCCACCCATGTTGCTTGCTGGTGCCCGTGAGTCCATCCAGGTCTTAAAGAGCGAGGAAGGCCGCATGCTTCGCCGAAAACACCAGCGCAATGTCAAGCTGCTGCGCCAGATGCTCATGGACTCTGGCCTGCCTGTGGTCCACTGCCCCAGTCACATCATTCCTGTCAGGGTAAGTATAGTTTACTTGTAATTTATGGACCTTGTATTATTATTAGTACAGTTAATGAGAGAACGTGACCACTGCTGTGATGCCTGATGAGTAACATTCTAGCTATTGAGTGTAACACTACTGTCCTTGTTCTTTTAAAATAACTAAGGCTGGCATTGCTCTGCACAATTTTTAGTCATCAGTTCAGCCAGTTTATGCATGGCACACTACAGGATTTTAAAAATGCTAATGTGATGTGCACACATTTCTGTGCTAAATCACCGTCATAGAATTGTCCTGTCTGAATTAAAATTGTCCTGAATAAAACACTAAATGTTTTTGGGTAATGCGTGCCTGACCACTGGCCCCGATCAACACCTTGTGTGAGATTCTTGTGATGACTGCTGCATTTAAGAGCATGCAGGAGTTTCTCACAAACTAAGCCCCCACTTCACCCTGGGCGCTGTGGATGGAGCTGCGCGGATGGGTAAAATGCAGAGGTCAAATTTCCGCACTGTGGGACTAATAAGGGATCATTTAAAAAAGGAAAAATAGCAGATGACTGAAACTGTTCCTGAGCTATTGATGAGTGTGTTCTGCTCAGAGAAATCCAAAAAAAAGAAAGGGATGTGGATGAAACCATGGATGAAGACTGTCAGCAGGACGCTTACATACTGCAACATCAGCTTGATGTGAATAAACACGTACATGCCTATTGGCTACCAAACTTGTGCATACACTGACAAGTTCCATTCAGCTCAGCTGAAATCAAAATTGTGGTCTAATCGGTGTCCACCTCCACACTACCGGGTAGAGTATAAATATTAAACGCTGCTCCAAGAGAAATGAAAATAGCGTTAACACTGCACTAGAAGAAGATTTAAAGTAAGGATTTGGATTGTCAACACCCCTGGAATGATTCATGGTTAGTTACGCCTAAATTCAAGATCTTATCAGAAGGAACAATTTGGCCCGGATACCCTGTAGTGTGGGCCAGGTGTTGGTTGGCTCTAATCTACAGATTTTGAGTCACGGTTGAATGTTGGGAGAGAAAATCGAGGTGTGTGAGGAGCACACTTTTCCCCACCCAATTGAGTATTGCTGTACTTGCATGTGTGTTTTTTTTTTGTTTTTGTTTTTTTTTGTTTTTTTCTTCTAAAATGAAGTCTGAACTGATCCTGTCAAATACAAATTGTATGAATTGTTACATGTGTGACTGTCTTTTATTTAACAGGTAGCTAATGCAGAAAAAAACACAGAGATATGTGATATCATGATGAGTCGCTACAACATCTATGTTCAAGCTATTAACTACCCCACTGTTGCCCGTGGTGAAGAGCTTCTTCGAATTGCTCCTACACCACACCATACCCCACAGATGATGAAATATTTTTTTGGTAAGTCCATTAATCACAACTGAATTTTATTTTTTATAATGCTGTACTAAAATTCCATTCAGTTGAACCGATGTATTTTGCACTTGCCTGCTGTTGGATGAACAGTTAAACCATTCAAATTATAGCAGAAACAGAAAGCCTTGTATTGTACCCTCCAAAGCGATGTGCAGATTGGCTTGTGGAAGCACTGGTCTAGGAATGTGCTTGATCTTTGTCTGGTACTACAGGGCCAGTTTCCCCACAAAGTATTGCAAAGTTAAGCCCCTTGTTGCCAAATCCATATGTAGCTTGTTTTAACCTGGTGATTTAACATTCTTTACACACTTTCTGAACTTTGTTAAATCCAGTGAATAACTGTTCCTGTTTCCCTTCAGATAAGCTTCTTCAGACATGGAAGGAGGTTGGGCTGGAGCTAAAGCCTCATTCATCGGCTGAGTGCAACTTCTGCCAGCAGCCACTGCACTTTGAGGTGATGAGTGAGAGAGAGAAGTCTTACTTCAGGGGCCTCAGCCATCCCATATCAGCCTGTGGCTAAATTAACCACTCCCTCATTCCAACAACCATCAGTGATGTTTGTCTTTTTATAAATGTAGTAACTTCTCAAAAGGCATCCTGTATGGGACAAAAAATAAATGACCATGAAACTTTGTGTATTTTTGTTGTGCTTTTGGTGGAAGCTTTGAAAACATTCATGTCACTTGAGAAATTCCTTCAAGCTTACCCATAAATGTAGAGGTATTTAATGTTTCTGGAACAAAGTTAATTTCTGAGCTAGGAAACAATTAGTTAAATGTCATTCATTTTGTTCACATCTCCAAAAATCAGAACAGCGTTAAAGATTCATTAAACTGTTCATAGTATAAAGGCAAAATAAAATAATGATCGTTTTAATATATTTCAAAACCTTTAAGTTGTTACTCTTTGAGTGGTAATTTACTCAAATATTCCAATAATGTGAAATTCTGGAATTCTCTCATCAGCTGTAGGTCATACTGATCAACAGTCAAACAAAAATAAAAGCTTGAAATGCCACTTCAGTGGTAATGATTATAACATATGACAGTTTGAGCAAAGACCCTTTTTGTGATTCCTTCTTTATGTGGCAACACTTCAACTTCTTGAATTGTCACAGTTTGTGATGTAAAGCTACAGAAATCCTTGTCAAAGTGATATTTACTGACTTTCAGATCTTCAGAGTTACTGGTGTGAGAGGATGACCAGACTAGTAGGGCCAGGTTCCGCTCATGTGTTGGAGGGAACGTCGCTGATGTCACACTTAAATGACAGAAGGGCTGTTTGTTTAAAAGTGCTTAAAGATTACAATCACGCTCACGTTATGTCTTCAACCTAAATTATGGGAGGCCGTCTTGGTGACTGCTTAGTGTGCTTGGTTGTCAGAAGGACCTGATGGAATAAGAAATAAAGATCAAAAGCAGGACACCTTAAATGCTTGACCTACTGTGAAATGTAGGTCACGTTATTTATTGCTATTGAAAAAGCATATGGACGTGTGGGCTAGAAACACCGGTTTCCAGGGTGAATGGTTTCTGGCTGTTTGGACAAATGTAGGACAAGTGAATTAAGCTGTAGGAAGCATTTGTGCTTTCAAACAACTGAAGAGGCTGTCCACACATTTTTACCTCATTTCAGACAATGACCTCCATATAGTGTACATTTTGTGGAAGAAACAGTCATTACCATCTAATTCCACCTCCTGAGTGATGGTGTTCCATGCTGCCTCTGGCTTGTGTTGTATTGTAATCTACACAAAAACTTGTGTAATATCTCCTGCTTTAAAACTGCAATAATCAGAACTTCAGACACAGTAGAGAGGGAGTTAGAGGTCACACAGCCAACTTGAACTCAACATGAAACTTCACAAGTGAAATGTTTTCACCTGGAAGCTGTCGACATGAAATTCACCTGCCACTGCCATTCTTATTCAAATGAAAAGCCTTTATGCCACTGGGAGCCATTCAATGTATGACACATCCGTTGTCAGTACGTTTTCACTACAGCAGCTCTACAACATCACATAAAGTTGGTATTTTCTGAGGTGGTACTACCCTTCACCCAGTACCCTGTTATTACGTCCTTTTGGACATCAGTCACATCACATCCAACCCTCTGCTACAACTGACCGCTGTTATCTGTGATGCCAAACTAGGGTTGGTCATAATATTCTGATATGACTGTAGATTTTATTTGAAGTGTTATAATAATTAGAGAAAGACTTCCTTCTAAAGTTATTTCTGCATCACATGAGAGCAGGAGGAGTTACAGAAAGCATGTCTAATCATTTCCAAGAACTGCTCTTGTTGCACGGACAAGCTTTTGTGAAATTGCACTTTTTAAACAAACTTTTTAAAACCTGTATTTGATTAACCCACAGAACCAGTTCTACTCCTGAAAATTGGGCATCTGTTGAATCTCTTGAGACTCTTGACACTAAGGTCATCAAGTCATAAATGAAAAACAGCTATGTGCATGGAAAAAGGTGTCCATGCTCCACAGCCCATTCTGACCTCCATATTGTGTACATGATTTTGGTAATAACAATAAAGGTGTCAGTAATGTTCATTGTAATGATATTATCGAAAAATCACTTTTAAATTCCTCCAAAAAAGCTTTCCAGTGGATGCTTTTAATTGAAAGGTTAATTAAACAAATAAAAATAAATTAATAATTAAACCTTTTAAAAAGATTAAATCATCAATGAAAAAAATATGAAACCAACATTGTTCATTCACTTTAAAATAATGACTTATTTAGGGATCCGAAACTAATTCTTTGTTATCCTAAAGGCCCCTAGCTAATGATTTTTGACAACTTGGGCACTTGGGTAGGTAGCTATGTTTATATTTTGCTCATGACTTTGCATATTCAGAATATAAAGATCTTTATCTCATATCTTTGACTTTATGCCCTACACACAAACATCTTCACTGTAATCCTGATCATCACATCACCTAACATATCATTACTTTTTGCGCTATTTCCACAAAAATCTTCTGGACTTCTCCTAACTTCTATGTTAGGAGAAGTAAATACACTCCAAATAGTTATTTTTGCTGTACTGTCTTACGTATTGGGGGAAAAAATAGTATGTCAGGTCTGTAAATGTTTTTACAGTACATTTGTGTTGTAGGTTTGTTTTAAATTACAAGAAAAACACTAAATACACAACACAGAGGAAAAGTGTACTGTGTCTGTATTTCCTGGAAAAGGTCTACATGCACAAAAGGCTCTCAGCAGATGTTTTTGATGTGTTTGGGTTTCAAATACAAATGAGCCTCTCTCCATGGAGACAGAGCCATGTTAAAAGACCATAGCTTTCTATGAGCCCTGTCACACTGCCAGGCAGTTCTATAAATACCTGTTATCTCATTTAACATGTATGATAAGACCTAGCACACACACACACACAGACTCATACTAATAAAGGTATAGAACCTCCAGCACACACCAAATGTTAACAATAATAAACATATAAATAAATCTATTAGTCTACTGTTTGTCATGTCACACGCCGCCATCGCTTCGCGATGGTAGGCTGCACAGACGAGTCACTTCTCTCCAATGCCATCTGTCTCTGGTTGCTTGTAGCAGGCTAGCACCTGATAATCCAGTCCATGTCTTGATGTTATCCATCCAGGTTATTCTTGGTCTTCCACGTCTTCGGACTCCCTCCACAAGTCCAGTCATAACACTTCCTTCAATGCTCTCATGTGCATGCCTCATCACATGACCAAAGTAACGTAAATTGCAGGATTTAACGTGCATCAGTAACTCCTTTTGAGTTCTAGCCATCTCATAGACTTGCTCAGTGGTCATCATCTTCATCCATGAGATCTTCAGCAACTTCCTGATGCACTTGTTCTTAAAAGCCTGAATACGTCTTTCTTCCTCTTTCTTCAGTGTCCAGGCTTCACATCCATATGTAGCTACTGGCCAGACTAAGACTTTCATCAGTCTTAGTTTGGTGTTGGTGCTAACTGACTTCCTTTTCCACATCTTTGTCAATTTGAC
>BRDA01003467.1:22017-36943 GCA_036984385.1 Crenuchus spilurus
TACGAGTTATATATATAGTGAAAGGTGTAAAATTTGACCACTATTAGGCTATAACACTGCAACACTGCACTGTGCATTTGGTTGTGATTTAGCACAGTTTCAATAGCAGGAGATCAGTACACCGTCACTGCAGTATTGATCATTGTAGATGGTCCGGGGTAAAAAAGATCTCACATGGCACTTGTTAAGGAAACACAGCTGCAACAGTCTGCCACTGAATGTGCCTCTGTGTACAGATGGTGTGAGGTATTGTCCATTATGGCTAACTGTTTTTTTAGGGTATTTTGTTCTCCTGCAACAGAGCCAGCCTTCCTCATCAGTGCAACTTAAAGCTTTACTGTATAAAAAAAAGCCTTATGATAAGCCATTTCCAGAAGTGGTGGCGACTTCTCTGGGCTTGGAGGCAGGAAATATCATTCATTCTGATCTCCGAAACCTACCTAACTGCATTACTGGATAAACTGAGTACAATTGTATTTCCTCAACTGCTTAAACTCTTTGGATCCAAAGTGTTTGCATTGATTTTTCCAAAACAACTGTGAGCATAAAATGTTTGTTAAGCAGTTGAGAAGAATGTGTACTTATTGCTATGATTGCTATGATATTTTTGTGGCTGTTATTATTGTAATAATGTGGATGCTTTGGTTTGTACATGATAGCCATGTTAGTAAAACAAGAATCAAAGTGTTTTGTGGAGCTAGTACTTGAGAACCTTGTTGGGGAACCACATGTGATTTTTATATGGCAGCACTCCAAACACCCATTTTTGGCAGCAAATATCTAAAGGTGTACTGCTGAAGTTCAAAGTTTGTCTGGTTTACATCAAAATGTGATATTCTGTTATTTCCCAAAGCAACCGGACACCTGAGTGTCCTGAGACACCTGAGAACAATGAGCCATTTGTTGGGCTCGGAGTTGTGCATGAAATGGCCTGTCAGAGCTCAGAGACACAGAGCTCATTAAACTGGATCTCTAATCTTAGCTCGGCCATTTGTTGAGTTTTTTGGGGTGGGGGTTGTGAAGGTTGTCCTGTTCTCTGATGGTATGCAGTCATGTGATCTTGGTGCTCATGCTGTAATGGCTTGAAGGCTAAAGACACGAGGGTCAGACATGCTGTTTGTTCTGCTTTGTCCAAACCCCTTCTTCGCTCTTTCAGACTTCAGAACTTGTAACACAGCTATACTTACTTTAAACACTGCCAGCTGGTAGCGTTACACTCAGAAACAATGTGATCCTTTACAGCAGGCGTAGGCAACTCCAGTCCTGGAGTGCTGGTTTCCTGCACAGTTTGGTGATCTACCTGATCAAACACACCTGATTCAACTCAGCGGGCAATTAGCATGTTTAATTGTAGTGTCAGAGCAGTGACTGGAGTTGCCTACCCCTGCTTTAAAGTAACTGTTTAGTTAAAAAAAAAATGTTGATAAAATTGTTCTTTTTGTTATTGTGCCCTAATTTTTCTGTCATTATTAAATCCAATCCCTGTCCCATGTGAACAGTGAGAAGCAACCAATCACAAGAGGCATTGTTGTGTTTGGTTCCTTATAGGCTGAATGAATAGGATTTTTATGTCTCATTCAGCTCATTGAACAAAAGATTTCTTGTGAGTTATCTTTCCTTCATAACTGCTCTCCTCCTTATAAAACATATTTTATAAGTTCGGCAGTCTCACTCTCCTGTTGCACAAGGTGGCAGCTGGGCCAGAAAATATATATTATTATTGATTAGTATTATTTAGGCTTTTGCATAAGTAACCACACATCAGATTTTGATTTAATTAAATATTACAAAAAAGCAACAATTTTGAATATTAATTAATATTGCACAATAAAATATACTTAATATGACCAAGGAATACCCTCCAGCCATTACCAGCATGTAAACAGTACAATCACATCAGCTCACATGCAGTACCTACTCAAACAGCAGAAACATTTCTACTGCTGAAACACACAGGCACTACTTACCCAGTGCAGTAAAACATCACAGTAACTTATCTAGAGGTCATGTGATGTAATGTAAATGTAAAGATACCAAATCCCAGGGTCTCTGAGTGGCTCAGCAGATGAGGCGCTGTCATTACATATTTACCTGGCAGGGGTGATGCCATGATCAACATGGTGGCTCGTCCAAAGTTCAGTCATTGCACTGGGACTGTACTGACCTTTGCGAATTCCCCAAATGTGGGAATCTCGACTGCATAATTTCTGTTAGTGGGGGACTGCGTTCGCGCTCTCTGCTGTAGGTTGGGGGGCAGCCATGGCCTAGTGGTAAGGATCTGGTCTTGTGACCAGAAGGTCACTGTTTCGATCCCCAGACAGGACATGACTGAAGTGCCATTGAGCAAGGCACCTAACCACCTAACTGCTCCCTGGGCACCGGTGTATAAGGGCTGCCCACCGCTTCGGGCACAAATTCTCACAGCCTAGTGTGTTCACTAGTGTGTGTGTGTTTCACTGCACAAATGGGTTAAATGCGGAGGTCAAATTCCGTTGTGTGAAAAATCACATTGGCTAAATTGGTTGATCTTAATTAGGACTGAATCTTGGTCATGCTGCTTGCAATAGGCAGCTGGGGCTTGAGGGAGCAAAATTAGCCATTCTCTCACCAGACAGGTAAGATGGCACTCTCTCCCCAGCACTACTAAGTAATGTCGGCTGACTCAGGCATCTGCCAGGTGATCCATCAGAACTGGAGATCCTGCGCTTTCCTCCCAGCTTTGGCTGCATGTGGCAATGTATCGTCAGCAGTTAAAAAAAGGCGGAGCTTGACTTAACATACATCAGAGGTGGCTTGAGTTAGTCTGCACCATATCCTGTACCAAATCTTTTCACTCAAGATGTATATGACCAGGGATAAAAACTAAGATACCCTGATGTGGTGTGAGATGTAATACTGCGCTTTAATTTAACATTGAGCTGCATTATGTAATTTAAGTAACAACCACTTGCAAGGTCATTTGTGGTCTATATGTCTGAATGTTGGTAACTGAGGGGGCAGCCATGGCCTAGTGGTAAGGATCTGGTCTTGTGACCAGAAGGTCACCGGTTCAATCCCCAGACAGGACATGACTGAAGTGCCCTTGAGCAAGACACTAACTGCGCCCTGGGTGCCGGTGAATAAGGGCACAAACTCTCACAGCCGTGTGTGTGTGTGTGTGTGTGTGTTTCACTGCATTAATGGGTTAAATGCAGAGGTCAAATTCCATTATGTGAAAATCACATTGGCAAATTGGTTCATTTTAATCTTTGCTAAAGTGAGGTCTTACAGTAGGACACTTAGTCAGCAATGTTAATTATTTTGCTTTTTTGTTTTGTTTTTGTGAGACACAGCACTTGGAGTTCAGTCCAAAACTTCAATCATGGTCTTATCTGAGCAAGACAAAATGTAAGAGATGCAGTTTGGCACGTTTTCAGTTGTACACTTTCACTTGCAAAGACAAACAAATGTCTGCTTTGAAGACGGTTGAGTCCTTTAGTGTTTGCGTTGACTTCTTAACTGTTTATGTGGTCAGTATCCTCCTGGCTCAGTCATCTAGTTTGGAGGGACAGTGTTGATGTTGTTGGAGGCACCATATACTTTACATTTCCTAATGGGACAAAGATGGATAGTTACAACAGCTGAAATCTGTTTGTATCCATCTCCTAATCCTGTGCCTTTCCACAATGCTGGAGTCCTTTTAAGGCACCTTTCCAGCTATATATAATTATTTGTCTTACTATGCAGTATTAGTGGTGCAATCGACAAAGAACAGCAGAGTTTATTTGGAAGTAATCAATATCGTGACATCAGGTGGAGGCTGACTAATCTGATGTTTGCACCTGAGAAAGTTTAAAATGACTTAACATTTAATTACCAATTAAATTGTACCAATTTTTTTACCAATGGTTTTATTAAGTATGTGTAAGCACAACTGTAATTTTATTTACTGTATTGTAACAATATGGAAAGGATTAGATGACTTTCTATGTGTATTGTAGTTATGTTGCATTTTTTGCACACTCTTTAAGCATTGTTTTTGATATAACATTTGCGCCAAGGGTGTTAATGATATGACTGATTACAGCTTTTCTGCATAGTTTTACTAACGTTTTTGTGAAAGATCAAACTTTCAGACAGAGGTTGGGACAAAACCGGACACCTCTTCAGGTATGCAAATTTGCTGCAGTGCAAAATGGTTCACCTAAAAGAGCTGACCCATTACCATAACAAACACGTCAACCCAGGGCTGTGTACGTGACTTGAGACAGGTAACACAGCTCAAGACCTGCCAGTGGTATTTTTTTCCAGATTATTGTCTCCTCCTAGTCTTCTGATAATGTGAGAAAGAGAACAGGATTATGTACAATTATTCATACCTTTAAACATGCTCTCACATGCTACGACCTCTTCAACGAGTGTTCAACTTTCAATGGATACCTTCCAGAAATGAAAAGAAAAATTGCCCTTTTAACCTTCATGAGAACACACATACATTGTGATATTTTGAGTCAGGGCGGATCTCATTTCATATGGATGTTGCAGCACAATGCCTGAAACATAATTATATGCAACTTTATAAGTCTTTCCTTTAAGTCAAATAGTTTTGTGTCAGTAAATACAAAAACATATTTTTAACTTATCCTAAAGTTTATTTAGGACACTTTACTGCAATTCATTATGTGAAATATTATTGTCAGTTCATATACATGATGTATATATTCAGCACACAAAAAAATGGTGATGGTAGTAAGTTCAGGCTACTGCAGGTGGCGCTGTATGAGGATACGTGTTAGATGTAGAAGAGGTGGTACAGTGCAGTGAATGTCTCAGATGTTAATGATAAAGGAGTGACTGTATTTGGGGTTAAAGGTCAGTGTGTGAAGGAAGTAGCTGAATGTGCAGGTGTATGAAGTTTACGGTCATACAGGTCTACCAGCAGTGCTAACAATGCCAGTCTACAGGACATTCTCCTGAGAACTGTGGTGGACAGCACACAAGGATGAAGGCCTCTTGCTCCACTCTGCTCCATATGTTGATGCTCTGCAGGTCTCTGTGGAGAGTTTTTTCTCAAACTGGTTGTGAAGGACCTGTGTTGACTTCCAGAAACAATTATTTCCTTAAAGTAAAGAGATGTCTTGTAGACTGGGATTATTACCACTGCTGGTAGACCTGTATGACCGTACACTTCATACACCTGCACATTCATCTACTTCCTTCACACTCTGACCTTTAACCCCAAATACAATCACTCCTTTATCATTAACATCTGAGACATTCACTGCACTGTACCACCTCTTCTACATCTCACACACCCTGCAGGGATTTATAGCCTAAGCATCCTCATTCAGCACCACCTGCAGTAGCCTGAACTTACTACCACCACTTTTTTTGTGTGTGGTGAATATATACAGCATATATATGAACTGACAATAATATTTCACATAATGAATTGCAGTAACGTGTCAGTAATAAACTGTTAGTGAGACTTGAGTTAAAAATATATTTTTGTATTTACTGACACAACAATGACACAACTTCAGTGGTGGACAAAATACTCAACTCTAGAACTTAAGTAAAAGTATTGATACTCGTGGTCAAAATCTACTCCACTACAAATAAACGTTGCTCAGTCAAAAGTTTACTTAAGTTAAAGTACTGAAGTACTTACCTTTGAAAATACTTAAGTATTCAAAAGTACATGCATTTAAAAATACTCAAGTATTCAAAAGTGCAAATTATATTTTCTAATATCATTGCTGATATTGTTTTGAGTGCTTTTGAACATTGTAATTTGCTGAAACCACCTGATGATGTATTGACATGTAGAAACACTCTGCAACAAAAAAAAAATCTACACCACCTGTAAACTTCAGTAGGGATGAGCGAGTACACCACTATCTGTATCTGTATCTGTTCAACCATCTAAATTATCTGTATCCTCATTTGTACTCTGAGTGAGTGGGGCCTAAACCAGAATTGGACGTGGTTTAACTGCAAGTGGGTGGGGCTTAAATCAGTACATTATTTGAAGTCTGAAATTGATATGGATTGATCAGAAGTTGCTATATGTACTATTTTTATGTCAGCCTTCACTGTATTCGTCTCAAAAGCACTGCAGTCAGTATGAGCAAAGTTTTCCAACTGACTTTATATCACCAGCCAAACTAAGAGACAGCAGACGGTAAAAAAAAACAAAACACTGGACTGGAGGCAGTGACCGACGCAACACAAGCCGTTTTCAGCTTTGTCTTGTCAAATGCACCACGTACATTATGAAACCAGTTCACCAAGTATCTTTAAATATCATACAAACCAAAATAGAGGCGAGCTGAAGAAAACCTAAAACTGAACAGAGCAGTGAACTAGAGTGAAGTCAAGTACAGAGACATCAGTCAGTCACTGTCTGTGTGTGTGCGAAAGTGGCTGCAGACAGAGAACTCTGGTTCCAGTGTCTGTGTAGGGGGGGCGGGTGCTCTGTGTCACTGGCCAATCACAGATCGAGAAGACAATCAGTTATCCAATGAGGATTTCCTTCAGCACGAGCACGGATATTGGCGAGTTATACTAGTATCTTGCTCGTTACTCGTCAACAATGCTATATCCATACCGGATACTCGTTTGCTCAACCCTAATGCTGATCCAAAAGGAACGCTTAACGGCAAGCTTCCTAGAAATGTAGTGGAGTGAAAGTCATAAGTTCACCAAAAAATAAATACTCAAGTAAAGTAAAAATACTAAAAAAATGTACTTAAGTACAGTACTCAAGTAAATATACTCTGTTACTGTCCACCACTGTTTGACTTATAATAAATGCTTTAAAAAGGAAAGACTTATATAGTTGCACAAAATTATGTTTCAGGCATTGTGCTGCAACATCCATATGAAATAAGATCTGTATGTATGTCTGTTCTCATAAAGGTTACAATTATATATATAATGAGAGGAAAAAATATTGTTTTTCTCTCAATGTTTTTCTATAATAATAATAATAATAATAATAATAATAATAATAATAATAATAATAATAATAATAATAATAATAATAAAAAACTTTATTAATCTCTCTTCTTTAAAGCTTTTACATTATCTGATCATTAGCTGGTCACCAAGGCAAAACAGACCATATTCAGTGACATTTCAATGAAAAAAACTGTTTTTCACTTCTTCTGAGCTTAGGCAGCATTGTTACAGTCAGTGAGGGATAACACAAAGTGTCTAAAAGAGCTCACTGTTATGTCCTATTAAAAACAGAGTGCTAGGCTACACAGGATGTTCTGTAATGCAGAACATTTTACAGTTACTATTCTCACCACAGAAATGGTTACCAGAATAAATGAAATACCTCTATTACTTTTTCCATGACATTGAACTTGTCTTGGGCAGTCAGTAGTAGGATGAATACATGCAGGAACAAGTAGGATCATAACATTTTTTAGGAAGCCCTTCTTTTAAGAAGCCTAAAGTGACTTCCAGTAGTCTGACGAGCTGCAGTGTGTACAGGAGATTAACTCTAGTTAAGTTTCAGTAACTTATAACTGTTACTGATAGTCTTTTAAGCACAGTACAGTAATCATACACAAAAGAATCTCACTGCAATTTCAAAGGAGAGTTTTAGGTGATGTTATTCATTGTGTCAAAAGTGTTTAGACAAGGATTTCCTCCACTGCTGTAAGCAGCTTCCTGCACACAGTGAGCTGTCTCCTTTAAGATGTGAATCGCTGCCAAAGTTAGACCCGCATCCTGCTCTAGGCCAAAAGGGACAAATGATTTGATCAGCAAAGGCCTTTGTAAACACAACTTCTGTCACGCACACTGTCGGCAACTCCCTATGTGTCTTCTCTCTCTGCTGAGCTAAAGAGCAGCGCTTCACACTAAAACTCAAACAGAACAGAGTCTGTATATCAGTGGTGGAATTCCAGTGTAAAGTCTGTAGAATCACAGAGCTGCCATATATAACTGAATGTACTGAGGCTCATTTCCACTGTGGTTCTCAAACCTTCTGCTTATAGGCAGAGTTGTGTTGTTTTGTTTTAATATCATTAATTTCAGCATCAAATAATACTAACTAGCTATAAAACACATAGCAAGCATGTAGAGGGACTGTGGCCATGCTACATTCTGATTAAGTGAAACTGAAAAATGTTTGCATGTCCAACTGACTTTAGTATTTTAGGTCCAAATACTCTTAATGAATGAATGTACTTGTGCTTGATTTTGCTTATATCAAATTAAATATTTATTATTTATAATTTAGTGTTATATATAATCCATTTTACAAAGTGCAGTATTATTATTATTATTATTATTATTATTATTATTCCAGATTGAATATCCAGTTTGGTGAATCTAAATTAGGAAGTCACTTTTTTAATAATATGCAGTATATAGTGCAATACGTTTTTTTAGTCTGTGTGAGTTTGGTTCCTCTCTTTCCACTGTTGCCATGGGCTTTCTCACTGTGGTTTATTGTTTTTGTGTTAATACTTTAACTCTGTAAATCTGCTTTGTGACACTATCAGTAGTAAAAAGCATGTTGCAATGCTTTCTTTAGTTTTACAACCATTTACAGTAATGTGTTGTTATTAACTCATTAACTCAGTATTAACTCATATAAGCTCAGTACGGTTTAATGGAATAACTCATATTTTTAAACAACACTGAAGGAATCTATTTTTTTCCAAGTAGGGCCACACAAAACCCAGCTAGACTTTTGAAAATAGAGGTTCCTTAATGATGTTAGAAGGCTTTTTGGCTGTTTTGAGATTGACCACTGTAGAAATGTTGCTAGATGCTGTGTATCTGTACTGTTGAGTCCTTGGACTAAAATAATGATATAAAGTGATTTGTATAGAAAGTTAGGTACTAGTTGTACTTTACTCATCTGGTTGGTGGTGAACAAGCACACCAGTGGGTTTTCACCATCCACTTTATTCCTTATGGTATGCTACAAAGCATTGCTTGTTTGTATTCAAACCACAGAGAAAACATTGCATTTCTACTGACCTCTAGTGGATATTCACCAATTGGCAAGAGGGCAGTTTCCTCAATAAGACACAGTGATTCAAAATGTGCTCTACGAAAGTATTGAGATTTATTTAACAACTAACATGTAATATAACATTTTCTTTATCAAATCTGGGAAATCTGAGATATTTCAGATATTTGAGTATTTTGTTGTCATTTTACAAATACAGGGTTGTACAGTATAATGAAACACTGTCAGGCTATGAAAAAACAGACACAAGACAAAGTGCATGCACAAAACAAACAGTACATACAAGTACAGAATATGTGCATGTAGAGATAAAGTATATATTTTTATAGCAGTGGTAGTTGTAATGTCACAATTATCTAAACAATCTACCATTCATTTCTTATGAGGGAAAAATCATTTTAACAAAAATCTACATCAGAACACAAGCAGGTGTAAGATCTGTGGTCTTTTAAAGTGTTATGTAAGTAAACAGCTGAAGGAGAAGAAAGTGTTTAAATGTTTGGTTGTAGAAAAGAAGCAGAAGTAAAAAAAATTATTTGTAAAATCAGTATGAAGTTGAGTGACTGAGGCCACATATCATATAGACAGAGAAATGTCAGCCAATTACACCAATGAGATAAGATCTAGACCTTAGGTGACCATCACATTTAACCCACTGCCAGGGGCAGGTTTAATATTAACAGTATTAACATTACTAGTGGAGTTTAAGGGAAGTGTTTCTGCATAG
Source organism: Crenuchus spilurus (assembly GCA_036984385.1). NCBI lineage: Eukaryota > Metazoa > Chordata > Actinopteri > Characiformes > Crenuchidae > Crenuchus > Crenuchus spilurus. The sequence goes on from BRDA01003467.1 coordinate 31,722, forward strand.
TTCTGGTATAAACGAAAGCATTTTGAAAGCATTTTTAATGGCACACGGTGGTGGTGGTAGGAAATAAAATATTGCTGTTTAATTCTGACCGGAATTAATGATGGTAAACAGTAGTCATTCTGAACTTTTCTTACACTCCCTTTGTGTACCCTTTCACCATTAATGTATTTAAAGTTTCTATCAAAAAACTATCAAAAAACAATGTCTTAGGCTTCAGGCGATTTATTCACAGATATTTCATGTCTTCTGGTTCCTCCAGAATGGAACATCAGCCTGAGTGACTTTTTACATCTCAGTGACTGAAGTATTTTATATTAATGGTACAAATTCCCTTTTAATGCCGTGGACTGAACACGTGGCCAGGTTCGGATCTGAAGCAGTAACTGTGATGAATGTATAATCCACATGTTAAGCATTTAAAAGGATTTTCAGTAAGCTGTAGAGAGTTTAGGTTGTTTGAGGAGTTGTTATACACTGCAGTATGTTTATTTCCTTAATGAGAGAGTAAGTGTGGAGTTTGTTTTATTTATTTGAGTAAAGCTTTATCATTTTAGTGATTTGTGACAGTAATGATCAGCTGAAACAGTAGTCAGTGAAGCAGTAAATAAAACATATTTCTGCTGAGTTAATGTGAGCTTTGGGGTTGTTGCATTTACTGTTTGGGTGATAAAGTGCAGTTCATAGGTTACGGATATGGACAAAGGTTTTTGACTCAACCATACAGTGTAAAGATCACATTTTATTGATGTTATAAAACATTTTGAGGATTAAGGTTGATCAAGGTTTTATCAAGTTAGCAAGACATAAGAACATTTAACTCATTTTGGCCCAGAGAAATGAAGCAAAGTAATGGCATTTGTAAGCAAAACAGTGACATTAAGCAGTTATTTGGCGTCAATACTCAATCTGTAACCACTGAAACTCATGATTAAAGCCATGGAACAAATTTTCATTTGCTTCCTTAATAAAGCTTCCAATATGTTATTCAATTATTTGTCAGCTACTTATGTGCTTCAAGTAAGGAACATGGTCATATTTATAACAATGAATGGGAAAGAATTACAGCTTCCTTCTCTAACAGAGCACACACCCTTCCTGTATATACACATAAACAGTTGTTGAGGAATCTGTTTCCTGTACTTCTCATAAAACAATAAATAAAATAATCATTGTCATGTTGTCACACCCACACCTGGGCCTCACCCATCTCCTGGTGTCTTGTGTTAGTATTCGTCCTCCACGTGTCATATATCTACACCCCCCTGTGAGGTCACCTCATTGTTAACGTCTGGTCCCTATAAGTCTTGTCTGAATATTTGTCTCATTGTTGTTCATTGTCTGTGTTAGGCTGACGTGCCGGGCAGTCGTGTCTTCCTGTGACTGTTATTAAACATCCACATTTGATATTACTCTGGCTGCTTGTGTCCTCCACTACACCACCACCATCAGCATATGACACATGTACATACAGTATATGTAAACTTTGTACAACCCCAATTCCAATGTGTCAAATTTAAATAAATGAAAATGAAAAACAGAGAGCAATAATTTGTTAATCTTATACAGCCATTTTTATTCACAGTAAAACACAGAACATGTCAGATGTTGAAAGTGATGCACTTTACCATTTCATAAACATATGAACTCATTTTAGAATTTGGTTCATCTCAAATGTTGGGACAGGGGCAGTTAAAGGCTGGAAAATTAAAAAGAGGGGATGGTAGACATGGTCCTGTCCCAACTTTCTTGAGATACATTACTACCATCAAGTTCTAAATTAATATTTTTTTTTCACTTTCTACCTCTGATATGATATGTTCTATTGTGAACAAGCATGGGTCAAATCATAAAATTTTTTTTAAATGTACATTTATTTACATTTTACACATGTCAACTTTTTGGATTTGCTGTTGTATTTGTATTAATGTAAATATATAAATATGACAAAAAAGCATGAGAAATGAAACTCTAATGTGAATATTAAATTTCTTTGTAACTATGCAAACATCTCATCAAATCAATCAAATTTTATTTATAAAGCGCTTTTTAAAACTGATGTCACAAAGCAGCTTCACAGGCTTAGTAATAACAGACATCAAATCATTAATCCCTAATCCCCGGTGAGCAAGCCAACGGCGACAGTGGCAAGGAAAAACTCCCTCAGAGCTGGAGAAAGAAACCTTGGGAGGAACCAGACTCACATGGGGGACCCATCCTCCTCTGGTCTGCTAATTCTAAGTGTGTGATGAATCATAATACATCTCTGTGTATCTGAGACTTGTATCAACTTTATGTAAAGCTGTTTGATATTATTTTATGTCTGTCTCAGCAAAGTTGGTCAGAATTTGCAGAACCTGCTTCATTCAACTTAATGTTCCAGGGACTTTTCAGTAACATTTATAGTTTACATTTATACACTTACAGTATAACATAACATGTATAGTTTATTTTGTAGAACTCATATGCGTTAGGAATACTGACACATAGACCTAACACATAGTGTCTACCTGAGTTAAACTCTTTCCAGAACATTTTATAGACTGTAAGTGACAAAAATGTCTATATAAAAATTAACATTACATTCATATGTTTAATATGATGTCGGTACAAAAACTATGATTTGAAAGATTCATGGAATGGGTTTTAATGGACAAACTTCTGCACACAAGCCCAAGATCACAATGACAAGCATTAGCTGGAAGCACATTGTCAGTGGACTCTAAAATGACAAATTACTCTTATCTGGCAGTCGGATCAATGAATCTGGCTTTGACAAATTCCAAGAGAATGCTGGAATGCATAAACCAATTGCCAAAAGAATATTTGGTGGAGGAGGATATTCAGAGATAGTGATATTTTGACACAAACTGTAGATGTTGAGTTTGGAAATGTCAAAAGCTATAAAATAATATTCAATAAAATGTGAGTCTGTGTCATTTGGAAAGGCCACTGGAGCCATGGGACTGAGTGGACATTTGATCTTCCACTTTTCAAACTACCAGTGTGTTATGGACTTTCTATACTGTGCTTGACTGGCCAGTCAACTCATAACCAATTAGCCACACTGATCAACATTAAAACAAAAAGGATTGAAAGTGTCACTTTATGTTTAATGAATATAAAACATCATGAGATTTTATTTATTTTTGTAGTTCACAGTTCTAGTCATACTGTGTCCTAAACCACAATGACCAGTCTGTGAGGCCTTCAGATGTGGTTTGAGTTTAGATAAATTTGGAGAGGACTCACTCAGCAGCTGAAATCACTCACTCAGCAGCTGAAATCCTAGCGGTTTACTTCACAAAACGTGGATGCTTTAGCAAAACAGCAGCACTGGATGTTGTACATTTGTGTAAAATGAATAAAATGTTGCTCATAAAACTAGTAGACAAATGTAATGAGCGTTCTTGCCCATTCATAGATGACTTATGTGCGCGCGCCCCCTGGTGTTCAGTGTGTGTGTTCGGCTGGACGGGCAGTGGGCTGTGCACTCTGGGAAAGGCTGGAGCAGGGACAAAAGATTCTGGACGCAGCGAGAGGAAACCCGGAAGTGGCGCAGAAGTCATTAGAGCAGTAAGTGTGTGTCGTGTTTTCGCAGCTTGTTTGTGTACAGTTTAATACGAAGTTTATCTATGGACTACTCGTAATGTTTAGTTTGCCAGAATATATCTATTTTCTCAGTTTATCGTTTCGCTGACTGTTCATTTGTGTTTGTAGTGCTGTAAATAACGCTGTGCTGAGTAGAGGTGTTCGTTGGCAGTGTGGTTTTGTTTATTTGTTTATCTGATGTAAAAGGTAGCTAAAGTTTTATTAGTCATTAGCTTTAAAACTGATGAATGACCTCCATAATCGTATTGCAACGCCAGTGGTGTTAGACACAATAAATAAAGAAACGTTGCTATGAACGTGTTTTAGTTTAGTAACGGTCTCGAGCCTGTCCGCGTCCTCTTCATCACAATTACATCAATAAACCTGTAAGAGGGCGCGCCTGAGTCACATATCTCTAGCCCACAGTCACATGACCCTGCAGTACCGCCATCACACGCTAGATGGAAACAAACTCCGTGTAAAGTAAATAGAATTTGTTTACCATTATATTTCTTTTATATGTTATATAATCTCTTTTCGATGACTTTACGATTTCTAAACTGTATGCTGTTAACTGTAAGGAGCCATCCCTGTATAACTCATTTATATTTCAGCTTATCTCTGTTAATCCTTTTTATCTTTCTTTCACAGAAAGCTGTGTTTTTAACCTTTAACTAGAGCTAATTTAGATTATAGTGAAAATGTTCATTTATGTTCATCCCTTTACAGCTGAAAACTATTCGTCTGTAGATATTTTTGTTGCAAATGTACAAAAATCTTAGAACATGAAATACTAGAACATGACACTATATTCATATATCTACAGTACTTTTCTAAAATGTCAGTTTTTGCACTTTAAGAGTTTTCAGCTCCATTCACAGAACTCTGAAACATAAGAAATTCTCCTGTTTTGTATTGCAATTTATAAATGCCTCAAATGTTATAATTTACAATTCTGCACTCTCTTCTCAGTACAGAGGCTGTCTCTGAATCCTGAAGCATTGATCCTTTGCTGCCTATGAAGGTGCCATGTAACTCACATGTAACTCACATTCAATAGGCATCAATACAATGCCAAACACAGACAGCTTGCTCCTAGCTCTTAGTGTAGTTTTAAATACAACTTTTATGTAAACATTGGCTGTGTCTGAAACATAAAAAAATACTTCCCTCTCAGGCTGGAAGGCATGACGTCATGTGCATATCCAATGTTTATACATTTTAAACTCACTTTGGGCAGTTTTAGAATATACACTGAGTTTACTTTAACTGGCAGTGTATTGATACTAGGGCTGGGCGATATGGCTAAAAACAGTATCACGAAGTACTTCATATCGGTCGATATAGATAATTATTGAATTTTTTTTTACCTATTTAAAATAAGGACTATGAGAAAAATATGCTACATTTAAACATTTTATTTCAAATGTAACCTTCCTCAGAAATGGCAACACAACCATGGAAAACACTCAAATAAAAAAAATATCATTGCCCTTAGTGCTAGGAGTTGCTTTAGTGCTAGGAAGTTTACAAGGAATTTAATCGCCTACTAATAACAATTATAATAAAAATTGTTATTATTATTATTATTATTATTATTATTATTACAATGATAATCAGCATTATTATTATTA
>BRDA01003467.1:40699-54561 GCA_036984385.1 Crenuchus spilurus
AAAGATACCATGTTGGGCAAAATTTGGTCCAAATCCAATGACTGAAAACAGCTAAATATTAAACTTCTTTTTTTGGGCTAAATTTGGTCCAAATCTGACAGACTGAAAACAGCAATATTAAACTTCTATTTTTGGGCTAAGTTTGGTCCAAATCCGATGACTGAAAACAGCTAAATATTAAACTTTATTTTTGGGCTAAATTTGGTCCAAATCTGACTGACTGAAAACAGCTAAATATTAAAATTCTATTTTTGGGCTACGTTTGGTCGAAATCCGATGACTGAAAACAGCAATATTAAACTTCTATTTTTGGGGTAAGTTTGGTCCAAATTGACTGACTGAAAACAGCAAAATATTAAACTTCTATTTTTGGGATAAATTTGGACCAAATAAACTGACTGAAAACAGCAAAATATTAAAAGTCTATTTGTTTGGTCCAAGTCTGACTGAAAACAGCAATATTAAACTTATATTTTTGGGATAAATTTGGTCCAAATCCAACTGACTGAAAACAGCTAAATATTAAACTTTATTTTTGGGCTAAATTTGGTCCAAATCCGACTGACTGAAAACAGCTAAATATTAAACGTCTATTTTTGGGCTAAATTAGGTCCAAATCTGACTGAAAACAGCAAAATATAAAACGTCCGATAAAGACCACGACCGACCGACCAGATTTAGCCCAAAAAACAACGTCCATATGACGTCTGGTGCTTGGTGGGATCCTATGTTTATGGGGGCAAATACCAAATCAGACTTTAAAAATGGGATAACATTGCACAGTGCGTGGCTTAATAAGAAGCGTTTATGCTAATGTTAGCCAGATTTTTTTTAGTTAGCACTGTCACAGCTAGCATTAGCATAGCGTTGTCCAGTAATTTGGATACACAAAAGAAAAAGACAGACAGATATGACTTCTGTGTGGAAAGTACTAAATGTTAGTGTTTAGATTTGTACACCCTCACTGGAAAGTAAAGACAATTAAAAAAAACATCTCTGCTGTTGAAGCTTTCAGTCTAATAAAGAGGACAAAGTTCAGGCTGTAACTTTCGTACAGAATGAGTTTTCCAGGTTTCTAATTTTCTTGACCTTCTGCTCCACAGTTTAAACTTTATATCAAACCAGTCCGACATGATTAACGTTCACATTTCACAGTTTCACTCTTTTACAATGACACTGTCAATCAATCAATCAAATTTTATTTATAAAGCGCTTTTTACAACTGATGTCACAAAGCAGCTTTATAGGGTTAGTAATAACAGACATCAAATCATTAATCCCTAATCCCCGGTGAGCAAGCCACCGGCGGCAGTGGCAAGGAAAAACTCCCTCAGAGCTGGAGGAAGAAACCTTGGGAGGAACCAGACTCACATGGGGGACCCATCCTCCTCTGGTCTGCTAATTCTAAGTGTGTAATGAATCATAATCATATGATGTTCTTGTAATGTTCAGGTGAACTGATATGGTGACAGTAGTGGGACAGGAATGATGATAGTGGTAGCAATGATAACGGCCAGAAAGTCCATTTGAACTCCAATGTGGGCAGTAGAGTAGATCTGGAGGTGGGCATCTGATCCAGGGAAGCATCATGGAGAGAATAGTAATCAGCCTTCCATCAACCTTTGACCGGACCGATGGGCAATCTCGGCACTGTCCCTCTAATTTCAGGGCACCTAATGTTTGGTTTCACAGGTGTTTATGATTGCTCAGGTTTGTTTAATTGCTTCATTAGTACAGGCGTACTAATGAACGATACATAAACTTGCTTCTTAGCTTTTAAAAACCTTTGCAGTCTGTAGTTACCATAGTTCAACATGAGGACAAGAGTTGTTCCAATAAAAGTAAAAAAAAAAAATTATTGTGAGACAGAAAAGGAAGAGTAAAACAATAAGACATCACTCAAAGCTTGGGATTACCAAAGTCAATGGTGTGGAATATTAAGAATGAACATGCTGATGAGCTCAAAAAAGCCAAGTATGACCTCCCCTGCCGATGGCAGAAGAATCCTCAAGGTCAAGTAAAATTGTCTAACAGATCAGAAACGGAAGCGGGAGACGGCTGTGTACAGTGAATCAAATGTATTCAAATACATGCCCTTCAGTTAAAGTCTGGAATGTGTACTTTAATCATGTCTGATTGGTTTGTTGACATTTTAAACTATGAGCAGATGTGCATATGAAGGAAAAATGTGTCTGTCTCCTGAATTAACAGCATTATATTCATATTTTTCTCCAAACAGTGAGGTGTAAAAATAGTAAATGCTATAGAAATACACCACTAACGAGTACAAATTAAGCTGATTTTTTTTCTCTCACAGCATTCTTCAAGCAGCAGCAGCAGCAGCAGCAGCAGCAGCAGCAGCGACTCAGACTGAAAACACCAAGTAATCTGTTATCTCATAAATATACTAAGTATGTAAGCAAATAAGCTGAAACATGTTGATTCATTAGTGATACTAATCTGCACTTTGCAGTTTTTACATTTGGAAATCAGTATGTGATGTTAGAAAATGCATGCAAATATATGTGAAGTCGTGCAGGTTTAGTACAGGATTTGTAGTGTGAAGCACTGAATCATATGATAAAGACTTCATACACTAACCTATTTTGTATGACAATCTGACGTTAAATCTCACTTCAGTTTGATTTATGAATAATGTATGATTAAAGGTTGACTGATGAGGACGTATGTATTTAATGAATTGAAAAAAATAAAGTACTGAACTTCATGTTCTCACATTTCTTGAAGACATGTTTCAAGATGTAGGCAGTGGGTTTTCCTGAGAGAGAGTGGTATATTGGCATGTCTGTTGTGCTTGCATTCACATCACCAATATACCACTCTCCAGTGTGGAAGTGTGATTAATGCCTGTATACACTACTGTCGATTGTTTTTGTTCATTATTTAATTGTAAATTGCCTTTTTGATGTTGATGAGTATGAAAGTCAGAAATCCAGTATTACAGATTATTAGAATATTTATTTTGGCGTTTGAGTAAATTAATATTCAAGCAGTAAATGATTTATTCCTAATATTGAGCCACTCCTGAACTAGAGACGTCAGAAGGGTCTTACCTGAGTGAGTTACAGGGAAAAAAGGACTGGACTGTTACTCAGAGATCCAAAGTCCTCTTGTGTGTTTCATTTGGAAATCAAGGTCCTAGAGTTTAGAGAAAGAGTGGAGAGGCAGAGAATCCAAGGTGTCTGAAGTCAAGTCAAATTTAATTGTATAGCACAACTGATGCTGCAAAGCAGCTTTGCAGGATTCCAGAACTGAAACAAAAGCTCAACAAAGCATGAGGCATAAAACCCCTGTGAGCAAACCACTGGCAATGAAAACATCTCCCTCAGAACTGGAGGAAGAAGCAATGCGAGGAATCAATTTTCACATGAGGAGACTCAAATTATTGCTAATTTCAACGACCACATTGTCCTTGTGTTCAAGTGTACTGAGTTTGATCATTTTTAAACCATCAATAATTATTTTAATAAATACAAGCACATTTAAATCATGCTCTATAGTCTATTCTATATTTTCTCTTTGGTGTCATCCTGGGAGGAAGTGGGGCTGTCCTGAGTCTGAACTTCCCTAAAGTTTCTCTCAAATTACATTACAGATTTTCCATGCCATTAATGCACTTTGCCTTGCACTTAACAGCAGGCTAATTGATGCTGGAATTACAAACTCTTCAAAGTGAGAGTCCACATTTTACTGTGTCATGGTAGCTTAAGGTGCTCGTGTTGGTGTTACAGGACTGTCTCAGTGCCAGCACGTTTCTGTCCCTGGAGTATGGAGCAAGGTAACGTTCACTGTTCACACTGGTGAGTCAGCTGGGTCGGCTTGAAACTTTTCCCACATGTTTCACACTATGTGGTAAAGTCGTAAGATGGAGGGACAACGACTATTACGACTGGCAGAACGGAACCTGTCAAGGACGTTGATGTTGTGAAATTGATAAATCACCAATCAATCCATCTTATTTACCACTGTTTCCTCCTCATGGTCACGGTGAGTCCTCCAACCTTTTCACTGGGTGTTTGGCAGGGCATTACACTTATTTAACTGCAATCAGGGCAGGGTGCCAATATACCGTGCATACATACACACAGCAGACCTATTTAGATTACCCAATTCATATGACCACCAAGTTTTTGGACTGTGAGAGACACCCACCCCTCCACACCTTTCCCCAAACACAGGGAGACTCTACCCAGAGCATGATCAACCACTGTATAGATACAGAGCATGCCACTGTACCACCTTATTGATAAATCATATCATTGTCTTTGTTTAGTCATCAGATTCAGTGATAGTTTATGGAACAAATCAGGAAGAGTAATTATGTTGTTGACTGTAAGAAGCCAATCAAAAATCATGTATGTATAAGTATCGTTACACAGAGGAGAAAGGAATAACCATCAGATTCTTTTTTTGTATTTTTCCTGTTTTTAATTCATTTTTCTGTGCCTGCACTGTTGTCATGATTTTATGATGATAATATAGTTTGATTTTAACATGCAGTTATGAAAAATAGTACAGAGAAATATTCCCAGAGCATATATACTGGTGACAAAGTCTTGCTGAGAAGAAAATTGTGGGAAATGTTTGTAAATAAATAGAAATAGCTATTCAAGTTATTTCACTGAGTGGAATATTTGCTTATTGTACAGAAAACACATTGTCCCATTATTTTCCATTCAAATGGCAATATTTGCTTAATTTCCATTAAATAAACCATATATATCGTCCACATATATGTGACGATACTGTCTCTGAACACAGACAAGACCATAGAGATGGTTGTGGACTTCAGAAGGACAAGATGTGATCACTCCACTGACCATCGACGGCTCTGCTGTGGAGATCGTCAAGAGCACCAAGTTCCTTGGAGTTCACTTGGCAGAAGGTCTCACCTGGTCCCTCAACACCAGCACCATAGTCAAGAAAGCCCAGCAGTGTCTCGTGCCTTCCTCAGCCTTCGCAGGAAGTAATCTCCCATCCTCATCACACTGTACAGAGAATCCATCAAGAGCATCCTAAACAGCTGCATCACTGCCTGGTTTGGGAACTGCACCGTCACCAGCCACAAGTCCCTGCAGCGAGTAGTGAGGACAGCTGAGAAGATCATAGGCGTCTCTCTCCCCAACATTACAGACATTTAGACTACATGCTGCATCCATATTAAAGTAAGAACATGGGATTATACACCATTACATATTCCATTACAACAGAAAGAGTAAGGTTGTGAGTACAGACAGCAGAAATGTGGGAGTTCTGCAGTCTGAGTGTGCCTCGCAGTAAAGCTGCTGATCATACAAATTGAGAGTAACCAGTTAAGGTGGTCCAGGCCCCCTGGCCGGCTCTCACTTGAGCTATTTACCTGCATGTCTCACAGTTTGATTGGGATCCCCCAGGAGGAGCACTAAGCAGGAAAAGCAGTATGAAGATGATGTCCGGTTTTCTAAGAAACGTGCTATATTACGCAGCCTATTTCAATTAATCTCCTCAGTCCACAGCATTGTTACTGGCATAATTTCTCAGTGAGTTAAAGCTCACTCAAGAACAATATACTAAATTGGCATCAAAGCTTCACACTGTCCAAAATCACAATACTGTGCAAATTGATGCAACAATGGCTGATAATTTGACTACATTTGTAACAAGTATTGGTGGGGCGACGCATCGACATAATCGACTACTAAAATATGCCGATTTGCAAAAATGCGAGGCGTTTCCAAGATGGCCGCACCCACTAAAAACATGGATTTCTCCGGGGAGCAGGCTGTGGCTAAAAGAAAACTTGCACACGGGCATCTTAAGTTTGGGAGTATTTAGACAGAGACCAAATAATGTGGTGCTATGTAAGCTTTGCCAAATGGAGATGGCTTATCAGAGCAGCACGACTGCTATGCACGAGCACCTGAAGCGCAAGCATCCCGGAGCGATTCGTCAAGATGGCGGCGAGACACCACCGTAAGTTCTGTTTATTTGTTCTCTCCACTCTAGCATTATATATTAAAAATATTAGCATGTGTTACTAATGTTACTCAATGTAACGTTAATAGTAGTCACTATAAAGTAGTCACCTTTGCTGCTATCAGGGCCTGAATTTCAGTGCGGGATTGCGGGAATTGCGCACTATTTCTTTGATTCCCGCAATTTTAGCCTTAGTAATGTGGGAAACTGGCAAATAATTACAGTGAAAACGTTCAGCAAAACATTAGCTTGGTTTAGATTGTGAAACGGATGGATGGTCGGGTGGACCTACTTCCATACTGGACGCTGCACTCGCCGCGCTATGAGAACCTTCTGCTTTAGAGGCGTTTCTCTGTCAACTTTCAGAACCAACACAGTCACTGATAAGAACTTGTGGCACGCAAACATGGAGCGCCGGATAAAACGCAAATATCCATCGTCTGAAATTTAAACCGCTCAGAAAATAGCACCGGTGTTGTGCCAAATTTTGACTCCCCGCCAGAATACGACTCCCCTTCGTGTGCATGAGCACCACACAGCAGTGCAGAGCACATGGCACTCGCTGTTTCTGTTGTTTCTGTATTAATAAAAATAGTTATTTAGTCATTACGTTCACAGAAAACAACAGAACATCTCATAAAGCACTATTTGTGTTATATTTAACAAACGGAAGTCCTAATAAATCCATATTATTAGAACGTTGTTAAAACAAAATACACAACAGAGATTCTGCTACAGCTCCTAACATCATCTCGTGTTATTGGTCTAAATTCAGTGATTTGCATCTTTTCAGAAGAAATAATGATATTGTACACTATTTTAATGTTCTCTGACCCAGAGCTGAGTTATAAACAAATCAAGTGTGCTTACACTGTAAATCTGCCAGTGTTAAATCAACACTGAGTTAAATTAAGACTGAGGGTGTCAAAATGTAACACTCCCAGTGTTAATTTAACTCCAATAGTGTTGATATTGTACACTAGGCATTACCTCCACTATAATGCCTAAATGTTCTTACAGTCACCCCAACACAGGAGACATGTAGACCCATACACTAGAGGGGAAGAGAGATTGTGTGTAGGTGCTAGGGTGTGTGTAGGTTACTTCTGTTTGTTGTTCAAGTTGAACATTTTTTGCATTGTTAAAAATCTTGCTTTAATTTCATGAGAGATTTTATGTTTGACTGTACAGAGAAGGTACATTTTAACACAGGATTTTGTTTTGCAGGTTGTGAGAAGATTGTGAGAAGAAGAAAATATAGAAATATTAAGAGGATTTCTCTTTTTTCATCATTTTGGGTAAATTATTAAGTGCAGACAACAAGGCAACAATTAGATTAATCGAAAAAATTATCGTTAGATTAATCGATAAAAAAATAATAGTTAGGTGCAGCCCTATACACTGGACATAGCTATGACATTATAGTTAATCAAATGTTTGGCTACTCATCAAAAGCAGTGTAAAGTATTTTTAATTTGTATTTTGTACTTACGTATTACTTTTAGATATTCTCCCTCTCCATTCATTTGCAGTAAATACAATGCAATTCATTTGCCTTTTCACCAGATTTAAATTTTGTCTCTCTCTTTAGCATAAGCATATTGTAGCATAAGATGTTAGGTCTCAGTACTTTTAAGTTATAGTTGTAGGACTTGTGTTTGTGTATGAATGGAATAAGCATACTATGGTCTCTCAAGTTTTGTATAATTCACAAGTGTAGACTTTAAATGTTAAAGAATTTTCATGTGTGATTATAGCAAACTACATATACATGTATCAAACACATTTTATTTCAGAAACATAACACATTAGTTTTTAATTCTCAACCTTTACTTTCCTAAAGATGGTCCACTTGTTGTATTAGATCACATGAGCATAACATACTACTACAAATCAAATTATTAACCAAATTAGCCAAATTAACTGAAACTTTGAGTGACAGTACAAAACTAGGGCTAATGGCATGTTTGATTTAGTGGCAAAAATGGGTAATGAACAAAATACATGAAAATGTGAAAGCAAAAAAAATTAAATACAGCTCATAAAAGTACTGTGAACAGAAATAATTCTATCTTTTATTGCTAATGTGAAAGATCAAGAAATAAAAACAGGTACAAGATGATCATCGTTTCACAAAATAACTGTCTGAAACAATTCTCTTAGGGTTCTACCATGCTTAAAACTTATTTGTAATAATAAAAACAAATGCTAATTGGTATGAATTGTGAATCACGTCTACCGTCCTCGTCTGTGCCTTTTAATTTCAAGAAGAAAATAATGACATGAAATAGCCCATCATTAAGTGGAGTAACCCTGATATGAAATATTATGAATGACTGCATTACTCCTGTAAGTACCATCACACATGCACATATGCACATTCATACAAAAACACAGGTGCAGGAGCAAGGCAGTGTTTCTTCTTCTACTGATACTGATTCTCACATCCGTCAGAAGTGACCAGTTTGTCTGAGAACAAAAAAGACTCCAGCCCACCACCAACCCCTGCACACAGAAAAAATAATCCTTTTTCCAGTTCAAAGGGGGTCAAAAATCTATATAAACTTAAATTTATAAAAACATACCACCAAAATAGCCCTCACGTATAAAGACATCACTTAACCTTGCTACTGCTTGGTGTCATTATTTGATGGGGAAACTGATTTGGGCAGACCTTTTCAGGTCTAGCTCAACATGTGCTCTAGTATAAGGGGTAGAACAATGCAAACATGAACCCTTCCCTACCAAAACTTTGCGCAGTGAAAGATACTCTGATGAAAGCATCTAAATTCAAAACATTTTACATAGGTGACCCCATCCAGGTCAGTACATGAATTTAGAAACTCAATTACTTACATACCTTTTGTCTTTATTCGTTACTTTTCATGGTGAGGTAGTTTACAAAATGTTAGGAAAGAATAAAATATGTCAAAACATAACCTACACATCAAATTTTTTAAATGTTTAAAACCTAGATTTAGATTTTTTTTAATTTATGTACGGAGGTTTGAATGACATGTTTAACAATAGCACCATATATTTGATTGAAAAGACTGTAATCTGGACAAATTAAAATGGCCAACAAATGAACATTTATTATTTATTTACTGGGGCTTTAATCTGGTTAAATGACATGTTTGGTGTAAAAGTGGGGAAAGACCAGGTATTCATGGTCCATGATACACAGAGATGGGCTCGAAAACAAACAAAACACACACAAAAGAAAAGAGCACCTTATCAATAAATAAATAATATGAAGGTATGCATTTCGCCATCTTCTAGTATGACACCTTGTTTAAATCAGCATGATTCCATTGATGAGTGCATTTGTCCAGGGAGCATTCAGAGCTGATCTTGAAGAAAGATCACCATAGGCTTTGGTGAGAGTTGTTACTGAGGAGGCAGGTGGTGATTGGCTTTGGTGTGATCAGTACTGCTATATTAATGATTATTAGTGCAGGTTTCCAAAGATTATGAAATGGAAAGCATTTAGATGCCCTGCGTATTAACAAATACCTTGATCTTCATGTTTCACTTTCTGCTGTGTTTTTCTTCTTTTGTGAATGTGTTATTTCTCTTTTTTCACCAATTTATCCCAGTTTATAAAAAGCAGACTGCACCAACATCCACTCCAAACTCTTGATCAGGTCCACCAATGTCTATAGGAGCAATGTCCACAATGGGCAGACGAGAGGTCTTCTGTGACTTGTACTCAATTACCGTCTTGCCCCACTGCCCTGTGTGAGTCTGCAGAAAAGAGAAGGAAATCAAATCAGCAGACAGATAATTGCTGCAGTTCTGCATACAATACACTGACTGAGTTTGTCATTTATCTCTTCAGTTCTTGAAAAGTAGTGGAAAGACATCTTTTTCATGAGGCTGGCACCCATGTCATGAATACTAGTGTTAGTATATACAGTTCCAAGAGAGAGAACACTTTGGAAGCATCTTGATTTCTGCATTGATTACTTATAAAATGTGAGCTGATAATTATCTAATTATAGACAACAAGATATCGAGAGTGTTGTAGAGGAGTTTAGGACCACTCCTCCCTGCAAATCAGTCTCAGTTCATCATAATTACTGCAATGCTTTCTGTGCACGTCCTCTTCAGGTCATGCCATAGCATCTCAACAGGGTTACAGTCAGGACACAAATGTTCTTTTCAAGCATTATTTAGCTTATTTAGCTTA
Organism: Crenuchus spilurus; assembly: GCA_036984385.1. Taxonomy (NCBI): domain Eukaryota; kingdom Metazoa; phylum Chordata; class Actinopteri; order Characiformes; family Crenuchidae; genus Crenuchus; species Crenuchus spilurus. The sequence goes on from BRDA01003467.1 coordinate 50,868, forward strand.
TTTAAGATTAAGATGTGATTTTTCACACAATGGAATTTGACCTCCACATTTAACCCATTCGTGCAGTGAAACACTCACACACACACACTAGGCTGTGAGAATTTGTGCCTGAAGCGGTGGGCAGCCCTTATCCACCGGAGCCTGGGGAGGTTAGGTGTCTTGCTCAAGGGCACTTCAGTCATGTCCTGTCTGGGGATCGAACCAGCGACCTTCTGGTCACATGACCAGATCCTTACCACTAGGCCATGGCTGCCCCACTTACTTGTGTGCTTTCGGTCATTATCTTGTTTTGAAACATTTTTTTAATTCAAAAAGGGCAGTCTGGTCCTGTGATCCACCATGCTTCACAGATGGGTTGAGGTTTTGGGGTTGGTGTACACTGCTCCTTTTCCTCTTAACATAGTGTTGTGCATTTGTACTAAAAAATTCCACTATTGTTATTTGAGAAAATGTTTTCAGAAGCATTGCAAAACATCCAAGAGGGCTTGGGCAAACTAGCTGGATTGCATTCACGGTGGAGTTTCCATGTGGGTTTCCTTAGGGGACTTAGGGGGATCAGGTGAATTGGCTACTCTAAATCACCCTGGTGTTTATTTTAGGGCTCCTTTTGCCTGGATTACTGCAGCAGTGCGGCGTGGCATGGAGTTGATCAGTCTGTGGCACTGCTCAGGTGTTATGAGAGCACAGGTTGCACTGATAGTGGCCTTCAGCTATTCTGAATTGTTGGGTCTGGCGTATTTCATCTTCTTCACAATACCCCATATATTTTCTATGGGGTTAAGGTCAGGTGAGTGTGCTGGCCAATTAAGAACATGGATATCATGGTCCTTAAACCAGGCACTGGTAGCTTTAGCACTGTCTGCAGGTGCTAAGTCCTGTTGAAAAATGAAATCTGCACCTCCATAAAGCTGGTCAGCAGCAGGAAGCATGAAGTGCTCTAAAACTTCCTGGTAGACGGCTGTGTTGACCTTGGACCTCAGAAAAAACAATGGACCAACACCAGCAGATGACATAGCACCCCAAACCATCACTAACTGTGGAAACTTTACACTGGACCTCAAGCAACGTGGATTCTGTGCCTCTCCTCTCTTCCTTCAGACTCTGAGACCTTGATTTCTAAAGGAAATGAAAATATTTTCTTTCATCAGATAACATAAATTTTGAACACTCAGCAGAAGTTCAGTCCGTTTTGTCTTTTGAACAAGAGACAGTGTCGGAAGTGTCTCGCCTGGGCTAGAGTGGCTTGACACAAGGAATGCAACAGCTGAAACAGCATTTTTGAATGGGGTTTGTTTCACAATGCTCTCCAGGGTGCAGTTATCCCTATTGCTTGTATACTTTTTTCTACCACATCTTTTCCTTCACTTCACCTCTCTATTTGGACACTGCTCTGTGAACAGCCAGTCTCTTTAGCAATGACCTTTTGTGTCTTGTGCAAGGTGTCAATGGACGTTTTTTGGACAACTGTCAAGTCAGCAATCTTCCGCATGATTGTGTAGCCTACAGAACTAGACTGAGAGACCATTTAAAGGCCTTTGCAAGTGTTTTGAGATAATTAGCTGATTAGAGAGTGGCACCAGGTGTCTTCAATATTGAACTTTTTCACAATATTCTAATTTTCTGAGATACTGAATTTGTTATTTTCATTAGTTGTCAGTTATAATAATCAAAAGAAATAAACGTTTCAAATATATCAAGTTTCACTTTTTGAATGGAATTAATGAAATAAAATTTGAATATCATGAAAAAATTTATTTATGACCAGCACCTTTAGTCTAAATATAGTCTCACAAACTTTAATTTTGAATGTATCTTCTCTAGAGTATTTTGAGTACATTTATGCCCCCTTTTGGTTGTTCAATCTATATGAGAACTGAAAGAAGAGATCCTTTTAACAAAAGTGTTGTTTTTGTTGCAAATGAATGTTTCCTCACCATACAGCCGTCTTCTAGCACACTGTATCTGAATCGGCTGTTGCCTTCAGCTCTGATTTCCACATTATTGGAGCCTTGCAGAATCAAAGCCTTCTTCAAGTTGCCTGTAGCCTGGTCCAGGTATGCTATACTATTTTTGCAGTGGTATGTGATGTTCTGTGATGCCTCTGTTGACAGCAGCCTTAAGAAGGTCATCTGGATGCTTGCTGTGTTTGGAGACAAGTTCTCATCACCATAATTGAACTGTTGGAGAAAGAGAGGGAAATGTTCAACAACAACAAAAATGTTCAACTTAACAACGTAATCTAACAAATATTGTAGTGTTTGCAACTGAACATCTTTAAAATAGTTACATACATGGAATCCACCATTCATGGTCTCCCCAAACCAGACATGCTTGCGGTCACTACTCTTGCTACTCCACCAGTTCTTGCGTGGAATTTTGTCAGGTTTAGGATGGACACAAGTTTCACCAGTTTCCATATTACAGAAGACCTTGATGGCATCAATTGTGCAGCCCTGGTTAGGATCAATGTAGTACTCTCCTGGCATTTGTTGGGTAACAGAGAAATTGGGGTGAGCAACTCAGCAGTAACACTATTAAAAGTAGTAGATACATAATTAACAAGTTAACATTTTAATATGTTTTTTTTTAATTATTTTTAACCTGAAAGTGTATTGATCCTTCACTTTCATTCCATACTTCACCTTTAAGAAATCAGTTTATAGCAGTTTTCCTAAGGGCTATAAACTTTGAAATATACATTAGGATTTTATACACTGCTCGAAAAAACAAAGGGAACACTTAAACAACACAATGTAACTCCAAGTCAACCACACTTCTGTCCAATTAGGAAGCAACACTGAACAACAGCAGGTAAAATTTATTCACAATCAAATGGAACAGACAACAGGTAGAAATGAGAGGCAATTAGCAAGACAACCCTTATAAAGAAGTGGTTCTGCAGGTGGTGACCACTAAGGTTGGGCGGTATTGGTGTTTTTCATATCGTGGGATGAGCTTTAGAAAATCCTGCGGTATGCGGTATTATTGGCAGTGGCGGGCGGCGGCTGCTGAGTATCCCCTTCATTACCGCCCCACCCCCACGAGCAGACACGCTGAGAGAGAGAGAGAGAATCATGTTTCGCTTCTATCTTACGAAATAAACAAAATTAAGACACTGAAATTAACTTTAATATGATCACCAGAGCGGGAATCGCAGCGTGCGCGCAGACACACACACACAGAGGACTTTACCAGAGCCTGAAATAAACAATTACTTGTTTAGTTTTGAAATAAAAGTATCAAGTGTGTGTGTATTTCTGTGAAACTGGCGCTGTGTTTTGCTGACGTGTGAAGCACATTTAAGTTGCAGTTTTAATAGACTTCTTTTTGAAATGTGCCGCATTACCTCACGTGACTAATACCGTCATAACTTTTTGATTCCGTCACCATATTTAAATACTGCGGTATAACAAAATACCTTTATACCGCCCAAGCCTAGTGACCACAGACCTTTTCTCTGTTCTCATCCTTTCTGGCTGATGTTTTGGTCACTTTTGCATTCTGTCAGTTCTCTCACCATAGAGGTAGCATCTATGAAAATAAAGTTTTGATTTGTTCATTAACAAATAAAGTCCGAGACCATTTCAGGAGACACACACACACAGACGCGCGTGCGACGCTAAGGGCGAGACCACTAGTATAATTTCAATTAAAGTCACAGAATTAAAACAAATAAAGCATTCTATCTTCGCTT
>BRDA01003467.1:90381-104934 GCA_036984385.1 Crenuchus spilurus
ACACTACTGTGTTCAAGACGTATAAATGTGTATTCTAGTAGTATTGTAAATAAAGAGACGAGGCAGGTCGCACTGAGAAGGCTGCAAAGGAATATAACATGCAGATCAATGCAGCTAAAACAAATGTGATGAGGAACACTGAAGATATACTGAAGATCACAATCGAAGGAAGACTTCTGGAGCAAGTAGACTCTTTCACATATTTGGGATGCAGAGTAACAAAGCTGCAGACTGTGCCAGTGAAGTGAAGACAAGAATGGACATGGGCATGTTGGTGATGGTCAAACTGACAAAGATGTGGGAAAAGCAAGTCAGTTACCCAATTAGTCTAACAAAAACATGTACTGGTGGATTATATAAAATAAATAAATAGGATTACGGATTTGAGAGTTTTGACCAAATCTTGGTTGGATTGGAGGAATGTTTTTAAAGAACAATAAAAAATATTTTTTAAGAGTAAATGTAAAGAGTTGACGGAGCAGAGAAATAAATGTTATGATGATCTTATGTGTAAATATGCAGAACTTGTGTCATCACATAGGAGCTTGGAAGATGAGAATAGGTTAACTGAAATAAAAAAATCTTTAGAAGAATTGAATAATGAGACCTTTTTAAGTATGCGGGTTCAAGCTGGCATTGATACAAATTTTAGTGATAATGCACAAGAGGTCATTAGACAAATAAATAAAAGGAAAGAGGATACATTTATTGACGGGGTTAAATATGACAATTGCGTAATTATTTATAGCAAGGATATGATAAAGGAGGAGGTAAGGACGAGATTTCAAAATGAGTATAAAAGTTAATTGGCCTGAGTTAATTGCAGATCTTTTAATAAAAGTGTATTATAAGGGACTAAAGAAAGGTGAGTTTTATGATTTCTTTTATCAAAGTGTCATTACGTTAGTATTTTAAAAAGGGGATAAACATGAATTAGATAACTGGTGACCAATAAGTCTGTTAAATATAGATTATAAAATATATCAAAAATAATTGTTAATAGACTGTCACCAGCTATGAGAGAAATTATTGAGAAGAAACAGACTTGTGCAGTTAAAGGGATATATATGTGGGATAACCCATGTGCTATTAGAGAATGGATTATTTTAATGGATAGGAAAGACCAGAACTTTTTTATTGTAGGACTAGATAAAAAAAAATAAGCTTTCGATTATGTATCTAGAGAATATTTATGGCAAGCTCTAAATCACTATGGGTTTCCCAAGAAGTTTATAAGTATGATACAGGTGCAATATAAACAATCTAATGTTAGGGTTTAGGTTAATGGACGTCTGACTGTTTTTAAAATGAATAGAGGAATTAAACAGGGATGCCCTTTATGTGCAGCCTTATATGTTCTAGCTATTAGTCTGCTGTTAACTAAAATAAAAACTGATTCTAGAATAAAAAGTGTACAAGTTACAGAGAGAGAAACAATGAAAATCTCAGCTTATGCTGATGATATGACAGTGTTTATTAGAGAGTGTGAGTTGGACGTTGTGGCCGAGCACTTTACGTCATATTCAGGGTTGCAGAGGCTAAATTGAATGTTGATAAAAGTGAGGTTGTATGGATAGGAGAGGACAAACCAACCCCTATTAATATGAAAGTAAAGGAGAAAATTATTATTTTAGGAATAAATATTTTTAATGGGAAATGTATGGAAAAAAACTGGGAGCAGAAGGAAAATGAAATTAAGGAAGAAATAAACAAATAGAGAATTGCAAATTATAAGACTAGAATACAAATAATAAAAATGTTTATTCTATCCAACAGTTTTTCCTCCTAATGAGAAATGTATTATTAGATTAAATAAGTTGTGCATACGTTTTATTTGGGGAAACAATCGAGAGGTCACTAAACGTGAGGTGGTTTATAAATCAAGAACAAAAGGGAGGAAACTTAAAATATCCTTTTGTTAAAACGTATCTCAAGTGATGAATAGAGGTGCGATATGGATTGGGACACAAAGTAGTTGGGCCAAAAAGAAGGGAAAATTAAGAAAGCTAGTACCTTATTATAAATTGGTATATGGTGACTTCTTACATAAATATGAAAAACTGAACGTCGATTGGATTGCTTCCCCAAGTAGGATGATTGTGATTATGGGACAATGTTTACAATACCTCTCCAGTAGTGAAGCACATGTTTGTGTTAAAAATATTTGGTCAAAAGACTTGACAGAAAGAGTTAGAGACACGATGTGGTTGGTAACTGTGGGGAGATTACCAGTTAGATGTATCGTGAAGTGGAGCTGTTATGTGACCACAAAAGCTTGTCCTATGCTTGTCCTGTGGATGAAGCTATTGAATATCTGTTGATTTATTGCTCTCCAACAAAGAAAATTTGGAAATGTCTGAAGACAATTGGACTGAATTTTACTGTAACCGAGAGAAGTATATTATGCGGTGTTTTTATTGAAAATATATGTGCAAATATTTCAGAACTGTTTTGGTATGTTTTATGTATTGTAAATGATAAAATTTGGAAGACACAATGCAAGATTGGTTATCGAACAATGTCAAATTCCTGCAGAGATTGTTTTTAAACAAATTATATGCCACCTAAAAAGAGTGAAAACACTCTTCCACATTCGTGGAAAGAATAAGTTTCCATGGCATATTTTGGACTTCTAATGGTTTCTTTAATTTTGATTATGTAATGCTTCTTATGTGTGATGAATGTAAAATATTTGTAATATGATGAATGATGTTTTGTAATATCATGAAAAAAACTGTCAAAAAAGATTATTTAAAAATGCAAGTCAATTAGCACGAACACCAAACTAAGACTTATGAAAGCCTTGGTCTGGCCAGTACCAGCTACATATGGATGTGAAGCCTGGACACTGAAGAAAGAGGAAGAAAGACGTATTCAGGCTTTTGAGGACAAGTGCATCAGGAAGTTGAGATGCTAGAACTCAAAAGGAGTTACTGATGCACGTTAAATCCCACAAGTTAAGTTACTTCGGTCATGTGATGACGCAGCACATGACAGCATTGAAGGAAGTGTTATGACTGGACTTGTGGAGGGAGTCAGAAGATGTGGAAGACCAAGAATAACCTGGATGGATAACATCAAGACATGGACTGGATTATCAGGTGCTAGCCTGCTACAAGCAACCAGAGACAGATGGCATTGGAGAGAAGTGACTCGTCTGTGCAGCCTACCATCACGAAGCCATGACGACATGTGACATGACATGACCTTAACCCTTCCGGTCATAGAGTTCACCAGAGCTGCACAGGTTGCTACTGGAATCCTTTTCCACTCCTCCATGATGACATCAGATAGAAGTTAGGTACTTTCCTCCACTTTCCAATTGATGATGCTCCACAGGTGCTAAATTGGGTTTAGGTCTGGAGACATACATGGCCAGATCATCACTTTTACGTTCAGCTTCCTCAGCAAGGCAGCTGTCATCTTTTTGGGGTTGTTATCATATTGGAAAACCTACAGTCTCTGAAGGGAGGGGATCATGCTCTTCTTCAGAATGTCACAGGACATGTTGGAATTCACATTTCCTTCAGTGAACTGCAGCTCCTCAGTGCTGGCAACAGTCATGCAGCCCCAGACCATAATGCTGCTACCACCACCATGCTAGACTGTAGGCAAGACCGTTATCTTGGTACTAATAATCAGGGTGCCGCCACACATGCTGGACACCATCTGAGGCAAACTAGTTTATCTTGGTTTCATCAGACCACAGGACATGGTTCCAGTAATCCATGATCTTGGACTGCTTGTCTTCAGCAAACAGATTGTGGAATTTCTTGTGTGTCTAGTTCAGAAGAGGCTTCCTTCTGGAATGACGGCCATGAAAACAGAATTGATGCAGTTCGTGTCATATGGTCTGAAAATTTTCTACCTCTGCAGCAATGCTGGCAGCCCTCAGTGTCTCTTTGACGAGGCCTGTACTGAGTAGAACCCGTCCTGGATAACTGCTGTGTGAGCTTGGCTTGGTGCTGTAGCTCAGTTTCAGGGTGTTAGGATCTTCTTATAGCTGAGATCATCTTTGTGAAGAGACACAATTCTATTTCTCACATCCTCAGAAAGTTCTTTGCCATGAGGTGCCATGCTGAGTATCCAGTGGCAAGTGTGAGAAAACTGTACCCAAAGCACCAAATTTAACAGCCCTGCTCCGCATTCACACCTGATACCTTGTAACTCTGAGTCACGTGACACCAGGGAGGGACATCAGCACAATTAGACACACTGTGGAACTGTTCAGTGTGAGGTGTACTCACTTGTGATGTAGTTATTTGGACTGTACACTCACTACTCATATATATAAACAAGTTTCATTTCTACAGTGTTGTCTCATGAAAAGATATAATTGAATATTTGCAGAAATGTGAGTTTTGTTGACATTTGCCTGGTTCATCTGCTGTGTGTTGCACAGCAAACCTTTTATCTGCACTTTATATTGTTTAGGACTCAAACCTATTTCACAGTTCTGATGACTAAAAAAAGAAAGCCACCTTTCCGTTTTACATTTGAATCCAGGCCAGTGTTGTTCCACTCCACACTGCTTTATTTGTCTATGCATCATATAGTGGAGACCACATGATTGTAATATTATTAACAGTAGCAGTAATATTTTATACAATTATCCACAGCAGTAATGGAGCTCAAATAAATCCCATATTTACTGTTTTCATTTCTGTATGACCATAATTCTATCAAATCTAATAATGTTTAATCATTAATGTAATAATATTGACATTTGGTCTTAAAATAAATTAAAATAAATAAATTACTGTACTGACAAATTCAGTAAAAAGTTATAAATTATTTCTAACATGGAAAATGAACTCACTCTGGGTCCAGTGGGACCTGCAGCACCAGCCTCCCCTGGAACACCCTGAAAAACAGAGAATATTAAATAGATAAGATACTGCTCATATCCATGTGAGTGATTTGAAAATCAACTCTTTTAAACGGCAAATAATAATTAAAACTATCACTGCTTATCATATAGGCACGTTGAGTGATATGACACTGTGAAAGACACCTCACCTGATCACCAGGCTTACCACCCTCGCCAGGAGGACCAGGAGGACCAGGTAAACCCTGAAACCACAAGACAATGTGATGTAGTTTGATGTAGTACCTCAGCAATGACAGGCATGTTGTGATAGCTATATAAGTGTAATCAGTGTTGCTGGCCAAAATAAACTAGTTAATGGTTGTTGTGAGTTAATGATAGATAAGGAGAAATGGTGCAGAACAATGTTAGAACACCTCTACACAGACAAAGGATCAAAAGACAACACAGAGTCAACAGAAAAATGCAATTTCTCTCTATCATTGTCAACTTGAAAATCTTCCTAGCATTTTGTGTTGTGATGTATTTCCAAGTGAAACATAGTCTTAGGGAAGGTTTCTGACCTAAATGAATGTTTCAGTGCACAGGGAGCGAGGGTGCTGTACTGGTTAATACTGCTGATGCATTATGATTCTAGGAAAATAAGATTTTTGATGATATGAAAGAAAATTAAATAATAAATAGTTCTTAATATGACCACACTAACTAGGTAAAAATGGCAGTTTTTATTTCACATTGACTATAAAGACAACATACAGTATCATGCATATGTATAGTATGTATATTAATAAACTTTTGCACATATTTTTGGGTGTTTGGAGTGCCTATCAACTCTCAAATGGTTGTGAGCTCTCTAGGCCTGAAAACACAAACCTCAAAGAGCTGGTCAGAATGGAAGAAACTCCCCTTATTGAGCATTGAGGGGACTTAGCCACAATCCTAAATGAGTTTTCCACCCATGAGAACTGTGGTCAGTCAATTTGTAATAACCACAGAAAGCAGAACACACTGCATGACACACTGTGCCTTCAAATGTACTCCTCTCACTCACTTCCTTGTTTTCCTTATTTGGTTATAGCTCCCTGTTCTCGTTCTGTTTCTAGTTTGTTTTATTTTGTCATGCCCCCGTATTAGCGTCCTCACCTGATTTCCGCTCTGTGTCCATTTAATGATCATTATTATGCACCTTTAAACAGCCCTCTGTTCTCTTTCCTGTGCAGTTCATTGTGAATGTCTTTGTGTATGTCAGTATGCGTGTTCATACTCTTCGTCCTTGATCTCTTGCTACAGTGTCCTTGTTAAATCGCTCAGTGTTTAATATGTAAAAATTTATAGTACTCGTATTTTGCACTTCTGTTTATTTTAGTTTCATAGTCTTTTCAGTGTTCTTTTATTTTTGTTTAATAAACCTTCATTTTATTTCACTTTGTTTATTTCTCTCATTTATTTGCGTCCATAATTCAACACAGCAGCTCCTCGGATATGTACACGTGTAGATGGTCCTTTATCTTCAACTGATGAAGTCTGTCCCAACATGAGGGACACTACAACCAGAGAGAAAGAGGGGGGGGCACAGAGAGAGAGAGGCACAAAGAGAGAGAGAGAGAGAGAGAGAGAGAGAGAGAGAGAGAGAGAGAGAGAGAGAGAGGGGCACAAAGAGGGGGGGCACAGAAAGAGAGAGAGGCACAAAGAGAGGGGGGGGCACACACAGAGAGAGAGGGGCACAAAGGGGGGGGCAAGAAAGAGAGAGAGAGAGGCACGAAGAGAGAGAGAGAGAGGCACAAAGAGAGGGGGGGCACGGAGAGAGAGAGAGAGAGAGAGGCACAAAGAGAAAGAGAGAGAGAGAGAGAGAGAGAGAGCGCCTTTGTGGGCGGTTCCTTTTCAATCTTGATGATCTCACCTGTTTCCAGTTAAACTACTAGTTTTGAACCAGAACAGACATTACATTTTAGGCTTCTCTCTCAACCTTTTTGAGTGTGATGCACGCATCATTTTCTGAATTTATTTATATTTATCAAATGAAACAACTAAATAACCTAAATATTAACAAATAAAGTGCAATGAACCCTAAATAAATGGTAAGGACCCAGTAATATGTGTGATGTGATGTTTACAACGTAGCCTAATTTTGTTTTGTTTTTTTGTAAATCACATATGCTATGTAGTTATATTATATTATATCTATTTATATTAATAAATAGTGTCTTCTCAGCTGGCCTGGGAACGCCTTGGAATCCTCCCATATGAGCTGGAAGAGGTGGCTGGGGAGAGGGACGTCTTGTCTTCTTTGCTTGGGTTGTTACCCCCGCGACCCGGACACGGATAAGCAGAGGATGATGGATGGATGGTGGATAAATAGTGTCTTGCAAATGGATTGCTTATAGACCTACTATTAACAAGGGCAACAATGTTCAGAGTATTTCTCAGAAAGTCTTAAGAATGTATAAATTAGAGTGTATTATATAAAAGTAATTACAATTAATATTGTAAGATTTTAAACTCAATAACAAATTTTGGATGGATTTAACAAATGTCATTGGGTCGACAGATATGTGGAACATTATGACATGTCATCTGAACTGCTATGGAAGTTGACTCCATACATCTGAAACTGACTAAAATCATATAATGTACTGTGCATAAGCCTTAGACACATAAGCACATTTCTGCTTTGTACCTGAGCACATTTCTCATCACTTACTCACCCAATGGAACATTTCAGCCCTGGTTTCTCTCAGCTCAGCCTAAGCTTATGGACTTCTACCTGCCTTTCTGTTTTCTGTCATTTTCTTTGATAATTACAGCTGCCTCTCAAAGTGTGCAGGCATGTTATACAGATCTACATGATTCCATAGAGTATGGATAACGTGAACATTGAATCTCATTTTAAAAGCAGTCTTGTTTTAGAGATTATCACTGTTCATTCTTCTAACACAGCTTAAGATCTCATTTTAGTTTGAGCTGTAAGTGGATGTTGAATGTGAATTAAAGTACTGCTCTCCCTTACTGCCTTTTTAACCTTCACTTATCTTATATACTTAAACACTTGATTGTGGTTTCTTTCTTTGTTTCCTTCCTATTTTGTAATATCTGAATTCTACATCTCATTCATGAGACCTTTTCAAAAGAGGTAACCAGAGTTTGTTTTTCTCTTTTCTTTCTTTTTGATACTTTCTACATCCATATAATAACCACTGTAGTGTAATTCTCCACACTCTCCACAAGACCTTACCTGGAAACCAGAAGGGCCAGGTTGACCTTGCTCTCCTCTTTCTCCAGCAGGTCCCTGTATGAATAAAATACATTCAGTGACTCAGCACATACAGTGGTTGTTTTTGCCAAAGTTCACAAAAATTGTGGACTGTTTTCTTTAGCATCCAATCCAGCAGAAATTAATGTGAACAGTGATGCACTTAATCTAAAGATTTGTTTTTTTTAATGGGCTTAAAGTTTAAAAGTTATGTGCATAAACAAGCCACCAGTTTTGACCCATTGGTGGTGCTACAACATGTAAAGTGCAGAAATGAAAGTTGGTGAAAAGAATCAGGGAACAGCCCCCTTCAGCATACCACATTTTTAAACATTTTACCACATGGTTCTAGGGGCTGCCACAGACTTCAATAGCAGAATAAGAAGATGAAAGTTACAAAACACAGCTGGTGCATGTGCAGCTTTGCTGCATGACTCCCAATATGAAAAGATAGAGACATACAGGGTGTCTATGCAGTCTCACTGCTTGACTCCCAATTAGAATAAACAATAAAAAGCAGCTATAGTGTGGTATGCACAACAAATTTGCATGTAGCTTTCCCAGGTATTCATTTGGACATACAAAGCCCTGAGCATATCACAGTGCTGTTATTCATCTTTTTGTGTCTGCACAATCGTGTATTTGCCACCATTTGCAAGAAGCACCCCAAACTATACATTCATTAGAACAAATACACAAAATAGATAGCACATGCAATTTTGCTCATTTAAAAGGTGCAGTCATTCTTAGTAAATCAAGTTAGCTGTTAGCAAATCAGGGCCTCAAGAACCTTGATGACATAAAAAAACTGAAAAATTGTAAATTAATGTGTAGTTCTAGATTCCTATCTTTAATATCACTATCAAGGCAACTTTTACCCTGCCAACCATTTTTTATGTCACTGGATATTTATTAGTCTGACTTACAGCAGGGCCAGGAGGTCCACCAGCACCGGTTTCACCATCTTTACCAGGCAGGCCCTAGTGTGGAAAAGAGAGTGAAAAACTATTAAGAACTGCCAAACGTAGGCCCTCACACTTCTAAAAATGCTGCAAGTGAAAGTGTGTTAATGGAAATAGAATGAAGCTTCAAATATAATTTTTTCACCTATTACATTAGATGTGTTCAGTGGATAATAAACATTGTCTATAACTTACTCTTAGGCCAGGAGCACCAACAAGTCCTTTATCTCCAGGCTTGCCAGCGTCACCCTGAAGAAAGAAGACTAGGCTAACATACACTGCATTTATACATTTTTGAACTTATTTTTGAATGCTAAACTTAAATGTACTAAAATTAATGTGAAATATAATGAAACTGTATTGTGATTTTAGTAAGATTTAGTACATTTCTGCTATTACGTACATTGCCACCCTTGGGCCCAGGAAATCCCATTACTCCAGGTTGACCACGGACACCCTGAGGACCAGGGGGTCCAGTACGACCATCCTCACCAGGAGCTCCCTACAAGTAAAGACTTTAATGTCAGCTCAAAATAAAATGTATAAGGTCAAAATTCCATTAAGCTTAGCATACTAGAGATGATACAGAGACTGACCTATAATAATTAGCAATGACTGAAGGAGAAGTGTGAGCAGGAGGAGGAGAAGCAGAATTAAAGGCGCTATATAGCAGATATGATAAGATAATCCTTCATAAGTCCTACAGCAGGGAAATTCAGATATACTCACAGATGGCCCAACTTTCCCTTGAGGGCCAGCATCACCAGGACGGCCGGTTAGTCCCTAAATACAGAGAAGAATTAGCCTAAATGAGTGATGCCTAGAAAAGAACAGGTGGTTTTAGTTAAATTTTTTAGACTGCAGGAAAAAAACATTTATTTACTCTTGCACCAGGAAGACCGGGTTCACCAGGCCGACCAGGATCACCATTGGCACCCTTAGGCCCATAAATTCCAGCAGGACCACGTTCACCAGGGGCACCCTAATTGAATTACAAAAAGTTCAGTTTTCCAGATGGAACAGTAGCCTCACCAGCTCTGTTTAAACACAGAAATCCTTTTGAGAATTATGTACCACTGAAAGAGAAAAGCACCACCTCGTGACACAACACATTAATCTGTACTCTGAATATTATATATCATCAACCTTTGTTTTTGAAAAGGGCCCTTATATTAACAATACTTTCAATATAAAAAGACATTTATTCAGATGTTAGCCAAGACTGGATTTGGAATGGAGTCAGAATCTTTAAACCTAATTCAGTATCTTTAAACTAAAGGTAAACTGTCCCAATGATGGATTGGTGTCCTGTCCTGATGGTGGAATGCCCTGCCCTGTGCTTGGTGAAAGGGTAGGGGACTCACCCTGACCAGGATTAAGCAGATAAGATAATGAATCAGGGTTCTTGCAGGTTTCAGTGAGTTAAATTTAAGATTTTATTAAGACCTTTTAAGACCATTCTCAAAAGACCAACATGGCAAATTGTCAGAAACATTCTAATGATCCCAAATATTCTCAAAACATTTTATTTTTATTAAATCAGTTATAGAAAATGATTAATTTCATTTGATATTGGAACAGATAATCAAAATAGTTACATTCTCAACACAAGTAACCTTATCAACACAACACTAGCATGTCTAAATATAACCTCACCCTACATATGTCTGAGTTCTTCTTTCATATCAGCTATCTCAGTTCCAAGGGTTTTGAGCAACCTTGTCTTTGTATGCCCTTCTCAGGGTATTTGACTTCCTTCATTATGTCATTCTCAATTAAACAGATAAAATGCCTGGAGTTTATTTGAGGTATAGTGTGTGCATTTGGAAGATTTTGCTGTCAAGAAAACATGTGGTGAAACAATCCATCCTTAAGTTGTGAAAAATCAAGGGAACTGTAGATCTCACACCGGTAGCCCCACCAGGAACACAGAGAGCACAGAAATACATTTACACTGAGGCATTTAGTAGATGTTAGCAGAAGTTAGCAAAACTAAATTCTGATTAGACTAAGCTTCTCTGGAATTAAAAGTAAAAATTTAAAACTTTAATACATTTAATTTAAGACCTTGGATGGATATCTGGCCACGGGAACGGGAATGAATGGATGCATGAAGTTAAACTGTCATATATTTGTTATACATTACAAATAAAGAGAAAAAAACCAGCATCTCAAATTATTACACAGATCAATCAGAAAATTACGTACAATATAGAAATGATGCATTGCATTACCATTGTATACATCAGGGGTCCCCAAACTTTTTCCTGCAAGGGCCAAATAACTTTTCCCTTCTCTGATGGGGGGCCGGGGTCAGTTTGAAACAGAAAAAGTGTGACAATCGCAGGGGTGCCTCAACATAAACATTTATTGTTTTCAGAAAGCGACACATAACCAAACATTATTAACACTATTAACAAAATAAATAACACTATAAACGAAATAAATACCACTATTAACGGAATAAATAACACTATTAACGAAATAAATAACACTATTAATGGAATAAATAACACTATTAACGGAATAAATAACACTATTAACGGAAACACTATTAACAAAATAAATAACACTATTAACAAAATAAATAACACTATTAACGGAATAAATAACACTATTTGTGAAATAATAACCAAATAACCCTCTCTGGGTTCTTCACAGAAAAAGTCTGTGGAACATTAACTTTCTGTTGTGCTGTGCACATCTTAATAGGTAAAGTTGTCCTTAAATGACTCATATGAGCAGTCTCTCAAAGTTCTTGTGTTCCTTCCTTATAATCCTTTTGTAGGTTCCAGAAGGCTTGTAGATACTGCTGTTTACAGCTTTCTCTCTCATCAACTTCCCTGTGAAAACCACAAAGCAAACAGGCTGAGAAACCAAACTCAGTGATACAGCACCACAGCACAATACATTTTACTACCAGTATGGTTGTGGGGATGGATTTTATCCCAGTAGATTTTATTATGATCATATTTGTTTATACTCAAGTCAGAAAAGTGAGCTTACCTATCTATGTATGTTCATCAGTGTGAACTGTGGGCCTGTATCTGGCTGGTGAGAAGTTGAATGTCAGGTTCCATTCTAGTCACAGCCAGTCTCAAACACTGATGCAGATGTTCATCTGTCAATCTTGATCTCATCGGAGTTTTCAGGAGTTTTGTGTGTGAAAAGGTTTGCTTGCAGATATACGTGCTGCCAAAAAGTGTGGACATTTTCATTGCGTGTTTTTTTATGTTAGGGTACGTGTCGTTTGGGAGGGCGGCATAGAAGTCAATAAGACTGTTGGGCTTAAACGCGTCTTTTAGAATATCACAGTTCTGTAACTCGGCCAACTCAAACTGATAAGAAGGCTGGGCTTCATTGATGTCGGTAACAAAGGGGTTCTGGAAAAGACGGATTTCTTTTGCATTCACATGTAGTTCACGAAATCACACACCAAACTCCGCCTTCAGCATTTCCATTGCTTCCACACACTTTTCAGTTGGGAACGGGACCGCTGGGTTCTCTGCAGAGAGGTTTTGGGTAGCAGGGAGATGGATGAAGTTGTGCTTTTTCACTTGTTCCAAAAGTAGTGCTAGTTTCACCTCAAATGCTTTTATGTGGGAATACATGTCACAAATGAGTTTCCCCTGGCCTTGTAGCTGCAAGTTAAGGCTGTTCAACATTTCTGTTACGTCTGTTAAAAATGCCAGGTGCCATTTCCACTCTGGGTCCATCAGCTCTGGGACCGTTTTGTCTTTTGAGTGAAGAAATGCGCTAATTTCGGGTAGCAGCTCATAAAAACGCCTCAAAACTCTGCCTCGGCTCAGCCATCGGACCTCTGTGTAATACAGCACGTCGCCGTGCGCAGACTCCAGCTAAGACAGGAATTGTTGGAACTCCCTGTGTTTAAGTCCCTTTGCTCTGATGAAGTTTATGCATGACACCACAACCTTCATGACAGAATCCCACTTCAACACTTTGCAGCACAGTGCTTGCTGATGAATTAAGCAGTGGACTTGTAGCGGGGTGGTGAGACCCCGCCCTTCCATCTCCCGCTTCACGCGTCCTGTTAGACCCCGAGAAGCGCCCACCATACTAGGAGCCCCGTCAGTCGTGATACTGGCAAGCTTTGACCAGTCCAGGTCCAACTCTTCCATGGTTTGGCATACTTTGCCGAAAATATCCTCCCCCGTTGTAGTCAAATTCTTTTGTCTTCTGCTGCAGCTGTGCATACACATTACCCCCAATTTCTTCAATGCGTCTAGTGATTGTACTCGCTGACAGACTCACTGCATTGAAGACATCTTTCTTCTTGGGACACAGCTCCTCCGCGACAGCATTCAAACATTTCTTAACAAACTCTCCGTCCGTGAAAGGTTTACCACTGCTTGCTATCATTTGAGCAACCTGAAAGCTGGCCCGAACGGATGACTGGTTCAGCTGAGCTTGGCGTACAAATGTATTCTGCTGAGCTAACAGTCTACTTTTTAACTTTCACAGTTTATCTGCCCGCATTTGGCCTTGCAAGTTATCATATTTGTCTTTGTGACGGGATTCATAGTGCCGTCACAGATTGTATTCTTTGAATACCGCCAGCGCCTCTTGACAGATGAGACAAACAGCCTTTTCTTTTAATTGAACAAAAAAATAATTGTTTGTCCACTGTGGGTTAAATACCCTGCATTCTGAATAAATTTTTCTCTTACCCAACCTTTTCGCCATTATTATGTTCTCTTTGACAGGAGGCAGTATTTTTTTCCCCTGAGGGTGGGGGTAAGAGGAGTGTTCAGGGGGCCGGGCCAAATGTGGAGGCGGGCCGTATCCGGCCCGCGGGCCGTAGTTTGGGGACCACTGGTATACATTGTTGTTTATTCTAAAACCCTTTTCCATCAGCCATTTTCACATTTAAGCTATAGCAATTTTCTAACCTTGTCATGGCCTAAAATTATATTTGTGATATATATTTTTTATTTTGTCCAAAAAGATGGAAGACCCACCAATGGTAAACACTTACCTTAGGACCAGCCAAACCATCCTGTCCTGGGAAACCACGGTTACCGGGAGAACCCTACAATAAATATGACAGAAGAGTATTTCTACTGTAATCATTTTCATTTTTTCAGCCATCACCTACAATATTTTACAAATAAAAATTAAGTTACTGTAGGGTCATGATTTGTTCTGTGATGCGTTGGAAAAGTAAAAAAAATAAGGGCTAAAACTGTCAACAGAAAATTAAGCCACTGTGTTATTCTACTGGTCACAATGGTGAACATTCAAATGTTTATAGTGTGGCAGTATGGTTTTATTAAAACATCAATTATAGACCATTTAAAAACTCTACGTCCCAAATATGTTGTAGGTATACAGTGAGGAAAATAAGTATTTGAACACCCTGCAAAGTTCTCCCACTTAGAAATTATTGAGGGGTCTGTAATTTTCATCTTAGGTGCATGTCCACTGTGAGAGACATAATCTAAAAGAAAAAATCCAGAAATCACAATGTATGATTTTTTAATAATTTATTTGTT
>BRDA01003467.1:118451-131873 GCA_036984385.1 Crenuchus spilurus
CTTAGTGGTTAGCACGTTCGCCTCTCAGCACTGAGGTCGAGTCTGCATCTGAGCGAAGTTTCCATGTTCTCTCCGTGTCCGCGTGGGTTTCCTCCGGGGACTCCGGTTTCCTCCCACAGTCCAAAAACATGGATATCAGGTGGATTGGATACTCTAAAATTACCCTGGTGTGTATGAATGAATGTATGTATGTATGTATGTATGTATGTATGCCCAGATATGGTTGGCACTCTGTTCTGGATGATCCCCTAGTGCTCGATGCAGTCCTCCAGGTGGACGGTCACTTCTGGTTGAGCGCACGCTGTGCACGACTGGCTGCCGCTTCTCACCGGAGTGTGTATGAAGTGTGTTGATTGTAAAGCGTCCTTGGGTGTCTAGAAAGGCACTATATAAGTGTAATGTGTATGTATGTATGTCAGGTTTTGAACCTGCAACCTTCTAGTTACAAGGCTGGTTCCTTAACCACAAGCCCATGTCTGCCCCAAAAGAAAAAGAGTCATTTAGTCACCAAATTAGATGTTGGGATGGTGAACCTGCCTGCCTACTTCACGTGCATGTGGCTGCACATGTACTCATTTGCACATGCACAGAGACTCCACACATGGACAAACACACATGTGTAGCTAGTAGTGATGGGTCGGTATGAACAATCCGGCTCTAAGACCGGCTCTTTGAAGTGAACGATGGGAGCCAGCTCCTAAGAGTGAGCCGATTTTGTATTTTGTTTTGCCGCACGTGATTGGTCAAGAGTGTGGCAGCATCTGTGTCTACACTGAGCAAGAGCGCAGCGGGGAGGGGTGTGGTTACAGACACACGTAGTGACAGCACAGTTAGCACAGAACAGAAGGGAGAGTCTCCCGCAAGAGAACTTTAGACAGACTACACGCTGGACAGGTGAGGAACATGAGTGACAGGAAACGAAGTTTGGATGCATTTTAACGTGATAGACTGTTCAAAGGCAGAATGTATACTTTGCAATGTTAACATTTCATATTGTGTAGTTGTGAATTTACAAATACTATACACATTTAGAGATTTGACCTGTTTATTTACTTGAGATGGGCCTTATAAATAAAGCCATATAAATAATACATATTTGATACAATGTGTTTTTACACTAGTAATTCAATTTACATATAATAAAACAATACAATTAAATGTAAAATAATTTTAATAATAATAATAATAATAATAATAATAAATTGATTTAAGCAACCAAATCTAAGGAGCCACTTTGGAGCCGAAAGAGCCGGCTCTTCTTAGTGAGCTGAGCCAAAAGAACCGGCTCCCTAGAAAGAGCCAAAATTCCCATGACTAGTAGTTAGAAGAATGACAGAGAAAGTTACAACCACTAACCAAATAAAGAAAAGAAAGACAGAGGTAGAAAATGCTTCCCTCAGAATGAAGCTGGAAGGCCTGAACAGGGACACAAAGTTTGCTGTTTTTCTACTTGATTATCTGATTAATACATAATCTACGTAATTATCTGATTCGCTTGTGTTATTTTGCTGAATGATGTAGCCAGTGTATTTTGCAGATTAAAGTTCTGATTTTTTGCTTGTGTTTGATCATTCATTTGTCAGCTTCCAAGGTGTATGTGTTAATGCTTTTAAACACTTTTCACAAATGTCAAATAACTAGTGGTGATGAGATGGATATGGGGCAGCCATGGCCTAGTGGTTAAGTGTGACCAGAAGGTTGCTGGTTCAATCCCCAGACAGGACATGACTGAAGTGCCCTTGAGCAAGACACCAAGGCACCAGTGGATAAGGGCTGCCCACTGCTTTGGGCACAAAATTCTCACAGCGTAGTGTGTGTGTATCACTGCACATATGGGTTAATATAAAGTACAATGTTCAATGATGATGTTGGATATTACAATGACTACGTGTAACAATATGTTTAAATTTTAAAAAAATAATGTTTAGCCAGTATATATTTTTCTTTTCATTGGTTTTAAACAGAAATACATTTTCCATACCCAAACGTATTGGGCACAATAACATGCCTGAAGTAAAGCCATTTAACTTGCAATTACCTCACCAAGGGTCACCATTTCACTATAGAAAAGGCAATATTTGTCCCACAGTGTGCATTAAAAACCATTGTTCTTCAGTCAGGAATTTTCTCCTGGTGAATCCAAATTCAGGGATTTTGATGTGTGATATCAGAAAACTATGCATGTTGCAAATAAAACTTACTATCTCTCCCTTGGGTCCGGCCTCACCCTTGAACCCTGCAAGACCAGAATCACCCTAGAGAAAAAAAGAGGGAAACAGAACATTTTTGGGTTAAAAATAAACCTGTTTAAAAGGTTTTTTGATGCTCAGTCTAGCTTTGATAGAAAGGCCAAAAACAATGTTTTCATGTTAAGCAAACATTCAAGTACTAGACGTGACAAAAAGCCACATTATTCAGAATCTTAAAAAAACATGGAGGTAAGTAATCACTCACTGATTGCCCTTTTGGTCCAGGAGGTCCAGTTGCTCCTTGAGGTCCAGGAGGCCCACGTGGCCCAGAAAATCCAGGGCTTCCAGCAATACCTGGTGCTCCCTGCAGGAGAACAGTGAGGATGAACATTTGTGGAGTATTGGTTGAAATGAGTGCTGAAGGTTATTTGTACTTTTTTTCATTTTTGCACTGGAATTAATTTTACAAACTTGAAGTATATCACTTTCTGAACATAATGCTTCTAGTAAAGGGTTGTGGGTAACAACATGGTCTCCCATGTGGTAAACTGGGTTTCAGTATTCATCCTGGACAGGCACACCACACTAACATAATAAGAGTCTTTGGTTAAGGCCTTTGCTACATTCTCCTAATGCTATATTCACCTACAAAAATGTAACTTGACAGAAATTGTAAATCACACTGGATAAGGGCATCTGCTAAATGCCTTAGATGCTTCATCTCTTTGGCTTTCCCCTTTTTCCTCCTATGTGGTGACTTGTTGGGTTATGGAAACTTCTCATACCACTCTGGATTTTGGGCATCTTACCTGGCATCTAACCAAACAGCTTCCGGTCTTAAGAGGAACACTGTAAAGTCTGTCTTGGACAATTGGACATCCAGACAAACTGACACAGTCATCACAGTTTCAGGAAAAAGGGGTTAGTAAGGAAAAGAAGACAATAAATCTTGTAATATAATATTTAATTATAATATATTTTATAATTATTTAGAATAATTTATAATTATAATAATAATATAATTTTCATATACATTGTGATTTCCAGATTTTTTCTTTTAGATTATGTCTCTCACAGTGGACATGCACCTAAGATGAACATTTCAGACCCCTCCATGATTTCTAAGTGGGAGAAATTGCAAATTTGCAGGGTGTTCAAATACTTATTTTCCTCACTGTACTTGACCATCAGTGTTGGGGACCAAAACTACCTGAAGAAAACGTATGCACAAAATGTTGCAAAACAACAGTAGGCTCTTAGGTTTCATTATGAATTAGACAAGGAAGAGTCATTGTAAACAGCTGAGTGATTTTATAGCTCAGGGGTGTGTTTCCCAAAATGTTCTTAACGCTAAGTACTTCGTAACCTCATACTTATGAACATTCTTAAATTTACAAGTGTTTCCCGAAAGCCTTCGTAACCCACGTCGTACTTGAACTCGTTCATAAATCTACGAGTGGTCTGACCCTCTCGTAACTCACCAAGTTATTCTTAACTTGAAGTTCACGTGCAGTTCTGTCTGAAAAACGA
This sequence comes from Crenuchus spilurus, assembly GCA_036984385.1. Classification (NCBI taxonomy): domain Eukaryota; kingdom Metazoa; phylum Chordata; class Actinopteri; order Characiformes; family Crenuchidae; genus Crenuchus; species Crenuchus spilurus. The sequence continues at coordinate 122,171 of BRDA01003467.1, forward strand.
AAGAGGGCGCTGATCATCCTTTGAAAAAAGCAACACTCAGCACACGCGTGTATTAAACAAGAATTCATGAACATTTAAATTTTCTTTTGAAAGCATAATTGCGTCACATAAGTTAGAGCCAGCGTCCTTAGTTCAATACTGCGCATACATGTACTTATTAATTTGAAATTATGCGATGGACAGCAACTGCAAGTGAAATGTTTTTATTTATTTGCATGTATGTAGTGTAAATACTTTTTTGATGTTTGGTTTTATAATTATTGTTTACATAACAATGGTCGAGCCTATTTGACGCAGACACGAGGGCGGAGTCAACTAAGTGCTACTTAGGGACTTGTTCGTAAATTTGGAAGATAAGAAGACTTTTGGGAAAAATCAGAAAAATCGCATTCTTAAAGTTACGTCGTTTGCCAGCTGCAACTCTACAGTGCAAAGAGGAAGCCATTTCTAAGCAAGCTCCACAAGCTCAGACGTTTGCACTGGGCCAGGGCTCTTTTAAAATGGAGTGTGGCAAAATGGAAGACTGTTCTGTGGTCAGATGAGTCACGATTTGAAGTTCTTTATGGAACACTGGGACACCATGTTATCCGGACCAGAGAGGACAAGGATAACCCAAGTTGTTATCAACGCTCCGTTTAGAAGCCTGCATCACTGATGGTATGGGGTCGCATGAGTGCTTGTGGCATGGGCAGCTTGCATGTCTGGAAAGGCACCATTAATGCAGAGAACTATGTTCAGGTTCTAGAACAACACTGATCAAAGCAATGATATCATACATGGTACATGGAGTACAAATATCCTTCAAAATATGAAACTTAAAATTCTAAGAACCCAATATTCCATTAAGCTTTTGTCACTCCCCTCGCTCAGACCTTACCCGTGTCTCTCTCTACATTGCTTTTGTGTCTGCTTCTCACTCACATGTCTCTCTCTCTCCCTCACACACACGCCCCCTTGCTATCCCCATTGGTTCAGCCCTCATTCCGTTACTCCCTAATACAACTCCCATCAGCCCTTGCTCCCCTTATCTCCCTCTATGTTCTCAGATACCAACCCAAACTACAGCTCCCATAATCCCCTTCTCAGACTCATGTTTCTCTTTCAGCCCTTCACACCTGTTCCACATCTTCTTTGCTCAACATTGCCATGTGCTTGGTTCCCTTTTTCTTCTTATCTTCTCTCTGTTTCAGTTTGTCTAGTATTCTGAGCCTGTCTATTCTTTTGTGTTATCCTTGTAGTCTGTGTGAGCCTTATTGATACTGAGTCATTTTTGTTTCATTAATGTCTTTTTATGTTTATTAAATATTTCACTTCCTTTTTACCTGCATTCATTTCTTTACTCCAGTGTCCAGCGTTACAGCTTTATTTTAATAAAACATTTAAAAGACCAGAAGAAGTGCAAAAGAAGTCCCAATGACTTCAAAGTCTTCAATGACCCCTGGTTTAACTGACTGGCTCCCTGTAACTGAATTTATAATATTGATATTGTTTTGTGAACAGTAAGGCTATAAAAAGATACTTTACTAGATCATATATTGCAATACTAAGGTAATATACAAGAAAACCCTTATTATTATTATTATTTACTCACAGCTGATCCTTTAGCTCCAGGAATGCCATCTGTACCAGGGTTACCCTAAAAAATATATGAGTTATTTTTACACACAGGCAAAGATAATAATAATACATTTTTAACATTTTTGTGAAATGTGAAAAATATATAGGGATGCCTAATAATTCCAACTGAAAACATTGTGTCCTATTTTAAACCACAGGCACTAAAGCAGGTGTGGAAGAGTATACAGAGACAGTGGTGGAAAATTATCTTTCTTGGGAACAGGGTTACACATTTATGTGCCCCTATTTACAATGAATGTTTCAAAAAGGAAGAGACAGCATCATAGCAGCAGATAGCAGAGTTGTTGGCACAAATAGCCAAACATACTAGTGCATCAACTAATAATGTATTACACTTAAGTAACATATATGAAGGCTTTTTTGTTGATATTGTTTGAATATTAATTTACTCAAACTCCAAATGAAATATTCTAATAATCAGATTCTGGATTTCATAAGTCATAATGATCAACAGCAAAGTACAAAAAGATTTGAAAAATCACTTTATCTGTAATGATTATAAAATGTCAATAACAATTTTTTTTGTCAAATTCTGAACAATAAACAATGATTTTCATTTTTAAGAAACTTGTATTTTGTATAATCTATGATAATATTGTAATACAATAAAATCACCTGTAAATAAAGTAATTAATTAAAAATATTAATATAATATTGGTATCAGTCACAATCAAATGTTAATTGCATCATATTGGACCAAAATTTTTTATATTGATTTTATCAATAAAGGCCAGATTTTTTAGTTAGGTGGTTTGTTTTATGATCACTCACAGAAACTCCAGTAGGTCCAGAAGATCCAGGTGTCCCTGACTCACCCCGGGGTCCCTGAGCTCCCTCAGGTCCACGAGCACCAGTGGGACCAGCTTCACCCTTAGAGAGACAAAAGAATGCAAAAACACCAATAAAACAACTCTAATTTTATTGTTATATTCAAGTTTCAATTGTTATATGCACATGTCATCTATGCATTGAAATGCTTGTGGTGAGGCAAAGGTAATTACTCTACAGCAGCACAATGGCTCTATTTAACACAATAAAATTAAATATGCAGAAAAAATATATATACTACATATATACAAACATAAAGAATATACAGAACAACATTGTCCAGATAAATAGGAGAGTTGTATTCTGCAAACTTCCAAATGTATTAGTGCAGGAGTATATAGGGGGTATAATATATACAATGAGGAAAATAAGTATTTGAACACCCTGTGAATTTGCAAGTTCTCCCACTTAGAAATCATGGAGGGGTCTGAAATTTTCATCTTAGGTGCATGTCCACTGTGAGAGACATAATCTAAAAGAAAAAATCCAGAAATCACAATGCATGATTTTTTAATAATTTATTTGTGTTTTACCGCTGAAAATAAGTATTTGAACACCTGTGAAATCAATGTTAATATTTGGTACAGTAGCCTTTACAGAGGTCAAACGTTTCCTGTAGTTTTTCACCAGGTTTGCACACACTGCAGCAGGGATTGTGCCCCATTCCTCCACACAGATTTTCTCCAGATCAGCCAGGTTTCTGGGCTGTCACTGAGAAGCACGGAGTTTTAGCTCCCTCCAAAGATTTTCTATAGGGTTTAGGTCTGGAGACTGGCTAGGCCACTCCAGAACCTTGATATGCTTCTTACGGAGCCACTCCTTGGTTATCCTGGCTGTGTGGTTTGGGTCATTCTCATGTTGGACGACCCAGCCACGACCCATCTTCAATGCTCTAACTGAGGGAAGGAGGTTGTTAGACAAAATCGCGCAATACATGACCCCGGTCATCCTCTCCTTAATACAGTGCAGTCATCCTGTCCCATGTGCAGAAAAACACCCCCAAAACATGATGCTTCTTCCCCCATGCTTCACAGTAGGGATGGTGTTTTTGGGATGGTACTCATCATTCTTCGTCCTCCAAACATGGCAAGTGGAATTAAGACCAAAAGTTCTATTTTGGTCTCATTTGACCACAGCACTTTCTCCCATGACTCCTCTGGATCATCCAAATGGTCATGGGCAAACTTAAGACGGGCCTGGACGTGTGCCAAAGGGGAACCTTTCTTGCCATGCATGACTCTAAACCATGACGTCTTAGTGTATTAGCCACAGTAACCTTGGAAATAGTGGTGCCAGCTCTCTTCAGGTCATTGACCAGCTCCTCCCGTGAAGGTCTGGGCTGATTCCTCACCTTTCTTAGGATCATTGATGCACCACAAGGTGAGATCTTGCATGGAGCCCCAGTCAGAGGGAGATTGACAGTCATGTTTAGCTTCTTTCATTTTCTAATAATTGCTCCAACAGTTGATCTTTTTTCACCAAGCTGCTTGGCAATTGCCCCATAGCCCTTTTCAGCCTTGAGAAGGTTTACAATCTTGTCTCTGGTGTCTTTGGACTGCTCTTTGGTCTTAGCAATGTTAGTAGTTGGGAGTCTTACTGATTGTGTGGGGTGGGCAGGTGTCTTTATTCAGCTATCAACCTCAAACAGGTGCTTCTAATTTAGAATGGAGTGGAGGTGGACTTTTTAGAGGCAGACCAACAGGTCTTTGAGGGCCAGAATGTTTCCTGATTGGCGGGTGTTCAAATACTTATTTGCAGCAGTAACACAAAAAAATTATTTAAAAAATTATACATTGTGATTTCCGGATTTTTTCTTTTAGATTATGTCTCTCACAGTGGGCATGCACCTAAGATTAAAATTTCAGACCCCTCCATGATTTCTAAGTGGGAGAACTTGCAAATTTGCAGAGTGTTCAAATACTTATTTTCCTCACTCTAGATATAAACTTCCCTATGTCCCAAATAATAGGGAAGCCTTGTAGTATGTGTGGAATAAATGTCTGTGTTTAAGTTGATTTCACATCATTAGGTTTAATAACATGAGAGTTACATATAAATGTATATGTATAAAAAAATACATGTTAAGTCACATTATTAATAACATTTAATAAAAAAATTAAACAATCATGAAAATGGCTAAAATTAATAATTGTAGCCACATGGATGTTTGTAACACTTCTCATTTTTTCTGGTGATTGTGCGATGGTCCCTAACACTACCATGTGTAGCTGGTAATTGTGATACGGTCCCTAACACTACAGCGTCAGAGTGAACACAAGAATAAGCTCCTGCGTCATCTGTCATAAGTGAATTTCTTCTATTTCACTCCAAACTGTAACTGTACTGGCGAATCTGTTTTTAGTTAACTGGTGAGGAAAAGCGGAATTACGAATATCAAACAAGTGACTAATATGGTGATGTGCTGCTGTGCACATGTGAGACTAGTATCGGTGGCTAATAAGAGTCAGGACTTAGGCATGTTATTTAAAACACAAGCAAGATTTTTGCAGGGAAATGTTTTGTGACTTTAGGATTGTAGTTCTTTGTGTGTGTATCTTTCCTTGGGAACAGGGAACAGGGAAGGAGGGAAAACCAGACTGAGGACCGAGTGGGGGCTACGGGTGTGTGAGGGAGTACACTCCTGATCAAAATCTTAAGACCAGTAAAAATATTGCAAGAATTTGCATTTTGCACTTTTGGATCTTAAGAAGGTTCTAAGTAGAGCTTTGCAATGCTAAAAGAAGAAATCGGTGCAAGAGACAAAAAAATTTAAGTAACCAATATCTTGAAAACTGCATTTTCACTCAAACAATTTTTTCAGCTGATCAAAAGTTTAAGACCATAGCCTTTAAAAGACAAAATCTGCACAACAATTTGGATTCCGTTTCATTTTCTGTCAAGACCTCCTGATGGCAAAAACAAAAAAGCTCACTGACTTTGAAGGTGGTAGGATTGTTGATCTGCATAAGCAAGGCCTCTCACAGCGTGCCATCACTGCTGAGGTTGGATGCAGTAAGACAGTCAATTTTGCATTTTTTAAATGATCCTGAGGGTTATGTAACAAAAAAGTCAAGTGGTAGACCCAAAAAAATTTCACCAGCGCTGAGCCACAGGATCCGATTGGCTGTCCGTCAAGACACGGGACGATCCTCTACCCAAATTAAGGCCATTACTGGTACTGACTGCAGCTCAATAACCATCAGACAGCATTTGCGAGGGAAGGGCTTCAGAAATAAAAATGTCTTCAAAGGCCACGTCTTCTTCAATGCCACAAAACTGCCTGTTTGGACTTTGTAAGAGAGCACCAAACATGAACCAGTGAAAGGTGAAGAAAATTTTTTACCTTGATGGTCCTGATGGCTTCCAACGTTACTGGCATGACAAGGAGATCCAACCTGAGATGTTTTCTACACGGCACAGTGGGGGGGGGGGCGCATCATGATTTGGGGTGCTTTTTCCTGCAATGGAACAATGGAGCTTCAGGTTGTGCAGGGGCGTCAAACAGCAGCTGGCTGTGGAGATGTTGCAGTGGACATCGGGCATGACTGAGGGCCCTCGTCTGAGTGGTGATGACTGGGTTTTTCCACAGGACAATGCTGCAGTTCACAATGCCCGCATGACAAAGGACTTCTTCCAGGAGAATAACCACTCTTTTGGACCATCCTGCATGTTCCCCTGATCTAAATCCATTTGAAAACATTTGGGGATGGATGGCAAGGGAAGTTTACAAAAATGGACGTCAGTTCAAGACAGTGATGCCCTTCGTTGGAGCACTTGGAGCAACATTCCCACTAGCCTCCTGAAAACACTTGAATCAAGCTGCCTAAATGATTCTTTTTGAAGTGATCAACAAGAATCGTGGAGTTACTCATTACTGAGTCCTTTTTTGACACTTTGATTTGTTGTGAGGGGGTTTTCGGGTTTTTTTGAGCTATGGTCTTAAACTTTTGACCAGCTGATGAACAGCCTATTTCAGTTAAATAGTTGTTTTCAATAAATTCCCTGCTCAAAACCTTTTGTCTCTTGCGCCGATTTCTTCTTTTAGCATTGTGAAGTTCTACTTAGAACCTTCTTAAGATCCAAAAAGTGCAAAATGCAAATTCTTGACATTTTTTAACTGGTCTCCCAGTTAAAACTGGTCTCCCAGTTAGACATTTTTTACTCCCTCGCACACCCGTAGCCCCCACTCGGTCCTCAGTCTAGTTTTCCCTCCTTCCCGGGCTGTATGTTTACTCTTCTAATATTCTATGTCTTCCTGGTATGTTTCTGAGTTAAGCCCTGTTATAAGTTCTATGTGTGTGTGTGTGTATTATAATTACAAATTAAACCAAATATATTATAATACCAAATATATATCTGATTTATTATAATCTGTAGGCATTTTATATTCTGCCTTCTGCCTTGTAGAGTTGCACGAAGCATCGATGGTTCGATACTTGTTCGATACTACGACGCTTCAACCGATTCGATTCTGTAATACTCGATACTTTTGATACTATAGCTAATATTGCAGTCAAAGCATACGTGCAATATGAATCACATACTCAAGCAGGTATTATGTCTTCATAGTTGTGCCACAGTTCTGAGCGCGTGTGGATGTTTTGAGCAAGCGGACAAATTTTTGCACACACACAAAAGCAATATTGAATACAAATCTCTCTCTTGCTCGCTCAAAACATCCACGCACTGTGGCGCAAACATAATGGCATAGAGCAGCGCGAACGCTATCGTTAGCATGCCGAAACCGAAAAATGTGACCCCGACAGGAAAAAATGGGTCAAAGTCTTTTTACAAATGAGTTATATGCATATTTGTAAAGAGTACTGTTAGAGGAAGCTTCACACACAGCTTCAGCCAATTATCTCTCATACTTTCAGAGATACAGCATATAAGAGTCATAGAATACTGAAAGTCAACTCAGTTTATTTGTGTCACAAGACATTAAAACATTAGAAATGTTTTAAAGATAATCAAAATAAATCAAACTCTACCAGAAATTATGACTGAAAGAGGACCCTGGATCTGTTTATATCAACTGAAGACATTGCTCACGTTTGGCGAATGAATACATGAGCTCACATTTCTACACTGAATAGAAGTAGTTCAGGAGCCCAGTGACACCCAACAAACTTGTGTACCTCCGCAGTAGAGGTAGCTCTACGTCAGGATTCAAGGGTCACAAAAACACATTTTTTGGGAAAATTCTGTGAATTCGCTGAATGGCTTTCTGCACAAAAACAACTTTCTGGGTGAATTTAAGTTTTGTTTTTGTTAAAAACATGTACTACTATAGATATTTGAGACTATCATACGTTTTGTTGCTAATATGAGTGACAGACTGAACGACGTGACCAGTAACTTTGGCCTGGTTTCTCTGGCAGGGTCATATGTTCTCTCACATATGCAAATTGTGGGAAAATGGCTCTAGGAGGTGAAGTGTTGACATATTTTGCTTACATCGCTGATGAAGACAGAAAGCTACAGTACCTTGGATAAGCGTTTGGCCTACAAGCAGCCCGACCACTACAGAGAGCTGAAAACTCCACCGGTTAGAAAAGTTCATGACTACACCACAGAGCCTTCTTAAGTGCTTATTGAAATATTTCATTTGTATTTCACATGCATATGCATATTTGTAAAAAGTGCTATTAAAGGAAGCCTCACACAGTTTTAGCCGATTATGTCATACTTTCAGCATTCTGAGACAAAGCATACTGTAACTCAACTCAGTTTTTTTGTGTCACAATTTAATCAGAATAAATTCAAATCTACCAGAAATGAATAATAAAATACCTAATACAGTGGTACCTTGGGATACAAGCAGACCAACATACACATTTTGTAAGATATGAGCTGCGACTCAGTCCATATTTTTGTATAAAATCCGAGTGAAATTCCAAGATACGAGTGGCTCCTGCTAGTTGGCGCTCTCCCTACCTACCTGTACCTACACCACTTTGCTCGTTCCCTCTCTCTCTCGCTCTCTCAGGCTCGCTCGTTCCCTCCCTCTCTCTCTCTCTCTCTCTCTCTCTCAAGCTCGCTCGTTCCCTCTCTCTCTCTCTCTCTCAAGCTCACTCGCTCCCTCTCTCTCTCCCTCCCTCAGGCTCACTCGCTCCCTCTCTCTCTCCCTCCCTCAGGCTCACTCGCTCCATTTCTCTCTCTGTCTGGCTTGCTCGCTTTCTATCTCAGGCTCGCTTGCTCCCTCTGTCTTTCTCCCGCTCGCTCACTCTACTTCCCATTTGTCCCTCGCAAGTTTCCTCTGTTCTCTCTCTGCTCTCGTGGAAGGCGGTCGCACTTTCTCCCTCTCCGCCCTATCTTACCCTGCTTGCTTCTCTTGTCTTGTCTACTCAGAGCTTCTCATAGCACTGTCCTGAAGAACACATTATGGAATTAAATGGTCTCTCAACACTATTGACACTGAGGAGTTTGGGTTCGGGGAGCCCACCTGCCCCGATGGGACGTTTGCCGCTGGATATGCGATGGAGTCGTATGCCTCTCTGGAGAGTGCAGAAGAGGACATTATTCGGAACACGGACTGGGGTACTCTGCAGACTGGAATAGGAATGCCCTGGTATCGGAAATTAAAGAGGTCAGGCCAGCTGTCCGAGCCCCCAGAAGCTGCCTGAGGATTATACGATGGGCAGAGCTGATGGCTCTCAGACTGTATAAACTTTGGTTTGGATAACAGCTTGGAGGAAAAGTCTCAGCTCTGCAACGGTTTGGATTCTTGAGGGACTAATGAATGACTTTAAAGTAACCACCCTAAATTTTGGGGTTACTTGCAGAAAATTTGTCTGATCTCTCTTTTCGGCTCCCTACCTCGGCAGCTATTTTGACTGCCGCCATATCTCCCCAAGGACGTTGCTATGAGCCTTTATCCTCCCCAGCATTCCTGAAGATAAGGGCTGTTTTTGTCTGGGCGCCAGGGCAGGGCACTCAGCTTTTCAGCCCGCCCCCCCTGCCCCCCCCTCTCCAAAATGCCTTTCACATGCTTCATCCCCATGCAAGAAGCACACGGATCTGTGGAAGCGCTGTAATGGCTGCTGTGCCGAAAGGCCCCAGATGGCCGATGCTGGAGCTGGACTTTCTCTATCTCCTTACCCACCCCCCCATCCTCCCTCCCAATGACTTGGCTATGTCTATGTGTATTTGTGCTTATGCAAAGAAAGGTGTTTTTTCACTTCTCAAACTGCCCCAATTACAATGGGACAGTCTGGGAGGATGTTTTTTATCTCCT
>BRDA01003469.1:1586-17103 GCA_036984385.1 Crenuchus spilurus
TACAGTGTGTTAATTTAGGTTGTTTAATGGTTATTATCTTCTAGTGTATAGTGTGTTTATTTAGGTTGTTTCGGTGCTAATATCTCCAAATGTATACTGTGTTTATTTAGGTTATTTATGGGTTAATATCTTCTAGTGTATAGTGTGTTTATTTAGGTTGTTTATGGGCTGATATCTCTTAGTGTATAGTGTGTATATTTAGGTTGTTTAATGGTTATCTTCTAGTGTATAGTGTGTATATTTAGGTTGTTTAATGGTTATTATCTTCTATTGTATAGTGTGTTTATTTAGGTTGTTTATGGGCTAATATCTCCTAGTGTATAGTGTGTATATTTAGGTTGTTTAATGGTTATTATCTTCTAGTGTACAGTGTGTTTATTTAGGTTGTTTATGGGCTAATATCTCCTAGTGTATAGTGTGTATATTTAGGTTGTTTAATGGTTATCTTCTAGTGTATAGTGTGTATATTTAGGTTGTTTAATGGTTATTATCTTCTAGTGTATAGTGTGTATATTTAGGTTGTTTATGGGCTAATATCTCCTAGTTTACAGTGTGTTTATTTAGGTTGTTTACTGGTTATCTTCTAGTGTGTAGTGTGTTTATTGAGGTTGTTTATGGGCTAATTTCTCCTAGTTTACAGTGTGTTTATTTAGGTTGTTTACTGGTTATCTTCTAGTGTATAGTGTTGTTTTGAAGTTGTTTATGGGCTAATATCTCCTAGGGCATAGTGTGTATATTTAGGTTGTTTAATGGTTATCTTCTAGTGTATAGTGTGTTTATTTAGGTTGTTTAATAGTTATCTTCTAGTGTATAGTGTGTTTATTTAGGTTGTTTAATAGTTATCTTCTAGTGTATAGTGTGTTTATTGAGGTTATTTATGGGCTAATATCTTCTAATGTATATTGTGTATATTTAGGTTGTTTATGGGCTAATCTCCTAGTTTACAGTATGTTTATTTAAGTTGTTTAATGGTTATCTTCTAGTGTATAGTGTGTTTATTTAGGTTGTTTAATGGTTATTATCTTCTAGTGCATAGTGTGTTTATTGTGGTTGTTTATGGACTTATATCTCTTAGTGTATACTGTATTGAGGTTGTTTATGGGCTAATATCTGCTATTCTAGTGTAGACACAATATTCTTGTCATAAATACCATGTAGTAGTGAACAAAATATTTGCTAAACCTCCAACAGATAGTGAACAGCTGTACTAAAGCCTATAAACTCACTGTCAATAACTTGTGAAAGAGACCAAATTTGAACCCTGTCCTACCTCATCCTTCATTTATGAAAGCTTGAGCATCTAGAGCAGCCAGATTCATGGATTTTATCACAAAAATCTTAAAAGTTTGAAATAAAAGTATGTTGTCAAGGAGTATATATACCACGCTGATATAATACATGCTGTATTAAATATAATTGCTCAAATAAAAATACCCATCCCAAGTCCTTTACTTCCAGATGGTGATATAATGTGGGTGTACTTTGTGTCAGAATGCTCATAGATCCTCTTGGAACAGCTGTATTAAGACGCCAATTCTGCCGCTGACGTTTTAATGTGTCAAATCCTCTCACTGCAACTTTGAATCATGACGACAGCACTTTTGCTGGCTGATCTTTCAATCGACACGGTTTGTGCTCTGATGAGGCTTATCCGCCTTCTCATACTCTTAATCCCAGCCATATCTCTCACAGCCCTGACTGCTGTCCACCACTGCAAATTTAGGCCTGAGGGTGAACAATCTGCACATCACCATGTTTGCTATTGTGGTGTAGAACAAGTAAGGTCTGAAATCTTTTTGTTTAGTGACCTGTAACATATCCGTCTTTATAGTGTGATTAAATTTATTTTAGAACATAATGTCATTGATTATTTTAAGTCAGCATAAAGAGAACTCTGCCAGAGCAACAAGCCAAAAGTATCTCTTAAAGAAAGAAATACAATAATGTGGTAAAAGGTGGCATCTAAAAATGGAAAGGCCATAAGAGTTATCATATATAAACATGTACATAACCCTGCAAGATTTCTAAAAACAAAACTTAACATGTTCCAGAAACCTTAAAGGGTCCACTTTTCAAATATGTATAGCTTAAATCTAAATACATTTTTAGATATTTGTGAGAGGATCTTAAATAAGCAGAGACACATTTTTCAGAGCGAGTCAGACAGCTGCACATTTATTCCCGCCAATTGACGCAATCTGTCATTCATATGATAATGACATGGTAATTCTGGACATTCTATTGGTGGCTTAGCAGCTGTGGAATGTGAACATGAACAAATACCTCTCATCTGAGTGTTCACACTTATATCATAAATATTAAATCCGGAATTGGATAAGTGGAAGATGAGGGATGGATGGATACTCTTAGAAAAGTGAATTGCTATTTCCCCAGGAAGAATCCCTATAGGATAGGATCCAGAAGATACCTCAAGCTTAGATTCTGCCAAGTACTAAAGTCAGTGGATGTCTAGATACACAATACTCAACATACATCAAATCAAACTAAGACATGAGTACAATCATAAGCCTTTGATAAGTACAGGATAAGCACTCAAGAGATGGCCTTCAGTTGTCGTTTGAAGAAAGCAAGCAACTCTGCCTTTCAGACACCCAGGAGTAGTTCAATCCACCATTTAGGTGCCAGGGCAGAAGTCTGAATGCTTGTCGTAGATGCTGCTTGAAGGATGGTGGGTCATACTGAGCAGTGCTTAAAGCTCAAAAGGCTCTTGGTAGGAATTGAGTTTTGAGCACTGCCATCAAGTATGGAGGAGCTGTTCCATTCTTGGCTTTGTATGCCAACATCAGGGCTTGAATCTGATACATGAAGCCAGTGAAGAGAACAGCAGAGGTACATCGCCAAACTTCATAACACTGAAAACTAGTCGTGCCACTGAAGTAACACTGAAGAACCTCCTTCTTAAGATTGCACTAAGGAGGGCACCGAGTAGCTCAGCGGGCAAAAGTGCTACCACTATGACCCGAGGATCGTGAGTTTGAATCCCGGTCATGCTGTTTACCATCAACAGCCGGAGCCCGAGAGAGCAAAAATTGGCAGTGCTCTCTCTGGGTGGGTAGGTGGCGCTCTCTCTCTCCCTATCACTCACACATTGCAATGTCCGCTGGCTCAGGCGTCTACTGATTGGTCCAATCGGAGCTGGGGACCCTGTGTGCCTTCCTCCGAGCGCGTTAGGCTCTCCAGTGATGGTGTATCAGTGGTGGTTCGAAAAGAGGCGGTGCCTGCATCACACACAACGGAGGAGGCTTGTGCTTGCCTGCACCCTCCTAGAGTCAGGGACAGTGCAAAGTGATGGGGAGAGGCCCAACGGAGGGGATGGGCTAATTGGCTACCACTACATTGGGAAGAGGATAAAATTGGAAAAAAACTAGAAATAAATTTATAAAAAAAATAAAAAAAAGATTGCACTAAGGAGCGGGGAGGTATTGGGATGTCGAGCTGCATTTACATAATTACATTGCATGAATGTTTTTTGTCGATTGTCTTTTTTTTTTATTAATTTAAGCATATTTTGAGATTAAATTTAAAGAAACATGCAACATTCAGGCTGATTTTGCTGTTGCATGTCAAATCATGTGTGTCACATGAATATCTTTAGTCATGAATTAAGACGTTTGTGCCTCTTCAACTAAAGATGACTGACATCTGGTAGTGTCAGAACATTTCTATCAAAATTGTAGTTTGACTGCTTTTATGGGGCTCATCTATAAGCCACCAATGAAAAGACATCAGAGGATGGAGCGGAACAACTATCTACAGTAGTATTCAAAGCAAAATCAATACAAAACGTGAGGTGATGAGTTGTGGCAACAGAGAGACTGTCTCTAAAAACATTCTGATTATCTCAAAATCTGGATGAGCATTCCATGCCAAACCCTGCCATGACTGGCTCCAAACCTTCATTTTTCATTTCTCAAAGTGTGATTTCATGAGTCAAAGCATTGCCACTGTTGATGGAGATTAATGGAGATTATTCAATCCAGCAGAAATGAGCACATTTATAATTGACACTCAGTCAGAACATCTGAAGTTTAAAACAGTCTAATATTCAAGGATGCTTTACAATCAACACAGTGGCAGGCAATTCCATCATACTCTCAACTGGAAGTGAACATCCATCGCGAGGACTGCATTGAGCACTAGGGGGATCACTTTGTGCCAAACGTATCTGGGCATACACAGACACCAAGGTTATTTAGAGCAAGTTTTACCTCATCTCCATGTTTTTGGACTGTGGGTGGAAACCCCCGCAGACATGGGGAAAACATGGAAACTCCACTGAGATGTGGACTTGAACATGTCAGCAATGAAAGCCGAACATGCCAACCACCAAGTCATCATGCCTTTGACTTTTAAAATTAGACTGAGACAGATGGCAGCAGATGCTCTGTCAAGATGTCAACATGAAGATGACTGAAAAAAATGACTTTAACCAATAGCTCCTTCAAGAATAACATTAAGGGGAAACCTCATATGTGAGAAGGGTTTGCAGTAACTCCTTAGCACCTGTATAAAATGCCTTGCGCCTCTGTTGTGAGTCAGTCATGCTTCCGGAGATAGTCTTACTCTTCTGATGAGATGACTCAAACATCTCGAGAAGAAAGTAAAACCAGCTCTTCTCTTACTCGGCCTGGAGCAGTCTGCTTCATTCCAGATGTTAAGTTTTAAGTTTTATTGATAGTGTAAATATTAATGATTTTAACAGGCCACCAAAATCACACTTAAGGCTTAAGTCACGAATTTGGATATTTCTGCGTGCGTAAATGACGACAGCCAAACTTTTTTGTGCATCTTTAACGATCAGTGCATTTTATTTTCCATCACAGTACAAAAATAAATAAAAATAAGCAGAACCAAACTGAAAAAAGTTCAATTACAGCAACAGCTTTTTTGTCTGAATAATTTTTTAAACAATGTCAATGTAACAGTTTAGTACCCTGCCCACCCGTCAGTCAAACTCCAGCCCATTTTGTGTTCTCTTCTAAAAAGCATTGCTTTGCATCCTCCCCAGCCCCCATAGGAAAGAAAACAAAAACTTGCACTCGTCTATACAAATCATCTCTCACACACTCACGCACACATGCAGTCATTGAGAGTGCCTCTCCTTTTTTAAGACTTGTAACACTGTCTCTTTTTTGTTCGACAAAGAAATATGCGACGAGATACAGAAAAAAAGACCATTGTTATCTAGTAAGTTTCTTTTTTTTTTTGTCTTTTTTATGTTAAAAGCATTTTCTCCCTTTTACAAATAATGAGTCAGTGATGTAAGTGGGAAAAAAATGGCACATTGTTTGTGAAGTGGTGGCAACCCATGGCAAGCAGCGAAGGAGTCCCCTGTATTAGTCCCAGAGACTTGAAAGCCCCTTCAGTTTCCTCTGAGCAGAATCCGGAGAAAAGTGCTAGTCCCTATGGCGCTACTCAGTCTTAGTTCAACCACTCTGTGCACATTAGCAACAACATTACTGCCTCTTACATCCTCCACTCCATTCCTGTATGCCCTCTGTTACATACAACAAGGCAGCAGTGAGGGCAAAACCATGCCATTCCAGCCTCCCAAAACATACCACTGTTTAGGGGCATTGATGATACCGAACAGCCATCAAAAAAACTCGTACAGGAATGAATGATAGTGTCTGCTTATATGATGTTCACCACTTTTTCTAACTCTGTAAAGAAATCTGAGATACACGACTACTAAAAGAAAGCATGCGTAGTTTATTACTGCTGAGATGTTCATAAAGCGGGCAAGTAGATATCAACAGTTCTTAGTCTGATGACACACCTAAAAATACAATGAAATGTTTTCCCTTTTCACACATACAACATCTAACATCATCACAGTCGCAGTTGTCCAATTGTAGAACTAAAACGGGCATTATACCAACACTGTCTCACAATGAAAACGTCGCTTACTTGACTTTCTCAGATGCTCTGCCCAAATGTCTACCTATTGACCTTTTGTCATCCAAGTGCAGTCAAATGTCGGCCATATTGCTAGCTAACAGTCAGTGCTTGGTGATACATTCATAGTTATGATGATAACATTTGCTAATTCCATCTGTTCCCATGTAAATCCCTACACCTTGGTTATGTTACAGCACTTTAAAACCATTTAACTTAATTATACAAAAGGTTACTTAGCTTAGCTAAGCTAGTGTTAGCTAGTTAGTTTATCACTACATTATTACTAGCTAGTTAGCTCATTGCTCAAACAGCACTAAGGTCTGCCGTCAGCCCGCTAAATCATCTTAAGAAACTATCCTGTTAATTTAAAAAAATCAATCTGACGACACAAACAGCAAAACAATATGGCGGACGTTTGACTGCACTCAAGTGATGATGCAAAATCTGAGGATTTCAGAACAAGTGCAAAACGTCAATGGGTAGACATTTGGGTGCTGCATTTGAGCACTGTGAGACTGTGTTGATTATACCCATGAAATAGCCCCAGCCATGGATAACTGTTTCATTCAGTGACTTTTTCGGTCCTAAAGCTCCACATGTCAGATTTTTCCAAGCATGGCTTGTCCAGCTAAAATCCTGCTTATCTGTACAGAGGTCAAACAGACCGACCTCACAACCTCATCTCATCCAGTTCATTGCAGGGGAACCTTGTTCCTTTAATGTTTGGCTTATGTTGGTAATCGCTCTCACAGGCTGTCACTTTCCACTGTGACATGAAATGACTTAAGACAGATATAGACTGCCTCTGAATGATTGCTCTCCTGCGATTGATATGTGGAACATCCCAGCAGTTAAGAACCAGAATGGACCTACATGTATTTGCAGGTCAGAGTGTAAGAGAGAGGAGAATGATTTTGGGCATTTCTAACTCTAAAACCAACAGTCTCGTCCTTTTGTTATTGATGAAATACCCTTGGCGATGTTCAGATTTTAAATTGATTTTCAACTAAGCTCCCAGATGTAGCATCCTTAGCTAAATCCTTCAAACGCAATCTTCATTTCCACCAAAGGCAATCCCATTTCCCCCACAATTCATCTACATCTAAATGCTACACGTGAAAGTAGCTGTTGTACCAGTAATTTGTACAATACAATACTATGTTCCTTTGTAAATACAAGGGATGGGCTAGGAGAATAAATAAACAGCAATAAATTAAGAGTGAAGAGATATTCCTAGTGTTAACCATTTCAGAGATCATTCTCCTTTGGTGTGTTTCTTAGACCTACATGATTTTCATTACAGTTATGGCACTTTTTTTTATTTCATCGTGTATTTTTCTATGGAGACTTGCTCAAACTAGACAGTGACACACTTAAGACAAAACAACAAAAGATACTTTAGAAGATCATGGCTCATTGTAGCAAGCATAGCTAAATAAACTAGATTTTCTTTTTCTTCTTCTTTTTAAATAGCATTCTCTAAATGCAAACGCAGTCGGTTCTACAAATTCAATGGAAAGAAGTCAAATCAAATATTTTCTGCTGTCAAAACACCATACAAATTGCATGGCACACATGCATTGGGTTATATTTCAAGTAAAAAAAGAATGTGAAACAAGTAAATCAATGGATACATCCCCAGAGGTGCACTTCTAAGGAGGTCCAACTCTAGTCGTAGATGAAAATTAAGTAGGTCCTTTGTATCAGTGTGCCTAATACCTTAAACGTTACACCACATCATACAATGCTTATGCTTTCTCAGAAGAAAAAAAATTGTATCCAATTGTGGCATCCGGGAACTCTCTACAGACATAAATATACATATATGTACACATCACTGGAGCACAACGCATCCTTCTGGTGGTAACAGACATGTTTAGGCGAACTGCTACTACAGCCAAAGTATGTCATTCAGTGAGCATCCAAAAGCATGGCCACAGTGTATGTCCTCTGCCATTGAATCTGCCTTCCAATCCAGCAGAGAGCTTTCCAAAAAGGCAGTGCATATCTCCAGTAGTCAGTGGCTAGCTAGACAGCAGCAGGAGGCCTCTCCACATTCATAGCTGTAAATTGATGTTCCTACTCAGGTGTTTTCTTGTTTTCTGCATTTTAACCTTCTTGATGTCTTTTTTATGTTGATGATTTTTGATATTTATCATATGAGACTATTTTGGTGCATCCAGGTCTGGCATTGATGTTTGGGTCTAACCCAAGCCTTTATCTTTTTTATACAAACCAATAAGAACTTTAAATTCTAATTTTCTATACCCTCTCAAACCAACAATAATCAGCATGCTGAACACAAACTCTTGAAAATAAAGGTCCACAACTGGTTCTGGGCTCAGACATATTCTGTATTCGAGTTCTAGGAAAAAGAACTTGAGTACTAGGAAAAACCATCCACTGAAAGGAAACAAAACTTGTTCGACAGCATCGTTCCAAAGAACCTGTTTAGCACCTTTACATTTTAGAGCATAAGTGTTCATATCCGCCATTGTTTAATACAAATTACTTACTATCCGATATTTGCCTGCTTGAATTTGTCAATCCATTCATTTTGTAGCCCATTCAAGAATGCCAGACTAGGGTGCAACTCCACGCTAAAACACTCTTCAATGTTCCCTCACCGGTCCAGGCCAATGAGTAAGCGGCTCCTCTCCTCCTCCTTCTGGCTCTCATTCTTGAGGTCAGCAAAAACCTGTGTGAAGTAGTGTGGGTCTGAGTTGATCTGCAGCATCTTGGCGCTCATCAAGTTGATTATGGACAGACAGCGGTCCCAGAAGGTCTCCTTGGAACTTTCAACCAGGAATGGCTTGAGAGGGTAGGAGATTTCATTGCCCATGTAGGAGTAGGACAAGTAGAGGCAGGTGAGAAGAACTGCCTGCAGCTCATGTTCTGTGGCCACTTCTGAGGAGACTACATCCCGACAGAGCATGTAAACAAAGACTACGTTGGCTGGAGTGATGAAGCCTTGGTCCTGCCAGCCTTGCAGCAGTAAAGAGCGGTCCACACTACGCAGCCATAACACTGGGTCAGTGGGGGAAAGATGTTTGAGGCGGTAGCATCTCCGGCACAGGAACTCACCCAGGCAACGCAGGAGCTCACTGGTTGAGGCCTGGACAATCACCCTCTTGGGTGTACCAGGTGCCACATTGGAAGTAGAAAGGGGGGCTTTCTTGACAGAAGAGGCCACATTGTTGGAACTTTTGGAGCCTTGGTTTGAAGGGCTTGATTGGTCTTGGGTGAACGTGGACAGGTTGGCACAAGACTGTGACTTCTTCAGGTTCTCATTGTTCAGATGGGTGACGTTGTTCTGGTATGTTGTGTTGGGCTGCACCTTCTTAGAGCCCTTTTTCTTGGCCGAAACAGCTACTATCCTTTTCCACGGTAACACATTGATAAGCGAGTGACGTTTCAGGTTCTTGTCTTTGGCGTTCTTGCTGTTTTGAACAGCAGTGTAGTGGCCCACCGTGGCTGGGCCATCCTCAAAAAGGGCAGCCTTCCGGTAACTGGGAGACAGAGACAGGACGGTTCCCATGGTGCCAAAGGAGAATAGACAGGGTCCCTAGCTTAGGAGAAGACCACAGATGGAGCTGAGGATCCTGCCTCACTGCTTCCACTATTGGAGATTCAGACAACAGGCTCAGTGAAAGTTCAGCATCCAAGTCTTAATCAGTGATTCGTCTTACAGATGACTGGGTGAATGATGGCCAAACCAGGATCCTTCCTTGATGCAGATTTCTTTTGCTGTAATACCTGTGAGAAATAAAAGGAAAATGTAATTACTAAGAATAACAAATTCTGTCTTTCTTCCTTTCTTCCCATTAAGTGTCTCAGATGATAGTACCTTATTATTTAAATTGCTTTTAGATGTTACACATTAAGTGTAAACCGTAAACCGTTTAGAGACTACATGCAGTCTTTTAATGTAATAGCAGTTCATCATAACAGACGTCTAGCCTACCAAATTTGGAGAGGACCAAATATTAGTCTAAATACAAGCCAAGTAACATTTTGTTCTATTTTTATCAACATTAAATATGAATATTCATTCATTAATGTATTCATTCAAATATGTATATACCAACTATACTAGATCAGCATTAAATATGTATTATAAACTCATGAAAATATGAGGCTTACATTTACACGCAGCAGACTGAAATGTTACAAAACATTTTAATATAATTAATTACTAGCCGATATACAAATGACTTGTGCTACAAATGTATGTCGATGTTTTTTGGATCATCTCTCTTCCACATTATTTGATAGTTTATCATATCATACAGTGGAGTTTATGTTCTTCATGTACTGAAGTCTGCAGAGGCCTCTAACTAATACACAGTAAATTTACCAGTGTTAAATCAACACTATTAGAGTTAAATTAACACTGGGAGTGTTAATTTTGACACCCTCAGTGTTAATTTAACTCTAATAGTGTTGATTTAACACTGACAGATTTACTGTGTAGTATTAATATTGGAAAATATATAATATTTTAATATTTTAAACAAGATGTAAGCAGTCTTAAATATTATAAATAAATGTAAACAAGATCTTAAAAGGATGTAAGCAGTCTTAAATATTATAAATGTGAACACTGGTATAGAACCGGTGTTCTTCTTTACATCTTAAAGGGGTCTTTGCACTCCTCTCATTTATGTGTTCTTTAAACAACCATGTACTGTAAGGCACCCTTATTTTTAAGATTGAATGAGGGAGAAATGTGTAGCAATATAGTAATAAACCTGCAGTTATCTGACGTGTGTGCTGTTTATAAACAATGTATTTGTAAATGTAAACAACTGCTTCACTCTAAACATAGTAGCTACTAAAGATGCTTACATTACACTACATGTACTGTATTGACAATTGCAAGCAAACTCTTACTAAAAAGGGTTCTATATAGTACCAAGAAAGGGTACTTTGGCTTGTAACAGTAGAGGAACCCTTTTTCGGTGGCACATAGATCAATTTTAAAGGGTTCTTCTTTATATGGAACCCTACAAAAAGGCTTCTATATAGAACCTTTATGGTGCTATAAAGAACAGAGTTTTGTTTGGTCCAAATGTATTGTGCCTTTTTTAAAATTTTATTTATATTTGTCTATTATTATTATTATTATTATTGATGCTGTGGTATTGAGTACACACTGGACAACATATACCCTAAAACTAACCAAATCATAAACCACCAAAATCAGCAAACTGTGCCATAATTTCAGTAATGTACATACAAAGCACCCTTTCCTGACCTGTAAAGAACCCTTTAGGTATTCAGAAGGTTCTTTGAGTGTTTTGGTTCTATATAGAACCGGTGCCTTTACCAGAGAACCATTGCTTTAAGTCTACTGATATTAGACCTGAACAACATGTCCAGTCTACTGGGCTTCATTTTTCATTGCATCAGCAAATGAAGGATGTAGTCAATGAATAAAAGTATTTCAGAATAAAAACCTTAATATTGACCCCTGTTTAAGATGGCAGATAATCGTTTACAGCTTAATAGAGTCAAACCATTCGCATAACGTTCGTCTTTTCCGTATCATCGCCCTTAAAACGGAGACACGGGCTACGTTGGGTTTGCGTGGCTGCTGTCCAGGGTCCTGAAAATCACATTAATATCCGCTGCTGGGTGTAGGCCTGACCATTATCCACATTTTATGAGCGATTCATTGTTATTTTTTAGGCTGCAAACATCTGGACGTCTATCATATGTTCACATCATCCACTTTTAAAAAGACATAATATAGTAAATAAACCTGGAGAGTCATCTAAACAGGTTAAAACGAGTTATTAATTCGTAATAACGTGTTTATGAAGGTGTGTTCAATGAAGAATATGAGTAACTGTACTTACTGTCTGCTTCCCTCCGCGGTGATGTGGATGGTGGAAAAACAGAGCCGCAGTAATGGCTGTGTCTGTGTATCCTCCGATAAGCTGCGCATCAAGGTGACACCAGAGGAACCATATCAAGGAATGTGACTAAAATAACAAAAAAGCAGCAGCAGTGAAGGCTAAAAACCTGCAGAAACGCTGCAGATTAAGGAAATCAAGCCTGGACTAAAAATAAGGACAGATCCACACGCCTGTGCAGAGGACTGTGCACGCGCTGCTGTGATGTACTGATACCGTGTGTGTGCGCATGTGTGTGTGTGCGCGTGTGTGTTTAGGACAGCGATGCTGAGACTGAGAGGATGGACGGTTCACAGTAGGACAGCGCCGCTCTCTGCTCCTCTCCATCCTCACTGCTGTTTACCACAAACTCCACCCAAACACGCAGCCTCGGCCTGAACAAAACACTTCTGCCCTAAAGCAACATCCGGACACTCAGAGGAACATGTCAACATACTGAACCCACCTGCTAGACCAGTGTTAATGAAATGACATTAAGAACAGTGGACAATTTAACTAAAGTTGATAACCATCTAGTAGTAGTAGTATTAACATAGTAGTAATATAGTAATAATATTAACCAACATTATTATCATCATCATTGTCGTCATTATTATTATCATTACTATTGTTGTTGTTATTATTATTATTGCTATTATATTATTATCTATACTGCACATTTCTTAAGTGCTATTCAAAGTGGCAAACAAGCAAAAAAGACGCGCAGAAAACATAAAAAAATTTAAATATTCTAAAATGTATATTATAGAGAAAAAAACATTACATTAAAATGAATTTAAAGGAATAAACAACATATTGTTATAACAATAACAACAACAACAATAATAATAATAATAATAATAATAATAATAATAATTCTAAGTCTCTATACATACACTGTACTTTGTTTTTAGCAGGTTAAAGAGAATTGTTAAGTGGTAAGCCGTATTTTATATCGCACTACAATGCCCAGAAAGCTTCACTGTACTACAATACCCAGAATGTTGTGCGACGATATACTTTTGCCCTTGCTTACGTATGTTGCGCTGCGGCTCGCGGGTGATTGTGGGTCCGTAGGTTTGAATAGGGAAGATGGCGGCCGCGGCGGTGGTGGAGTTTCAGAGAGCTCAGTCTCTTATTAGTACGGACCGAAACGCTTCTATTGACATTTTACATTCAATCGGTAGGACGCGTTGATTGTTTTCTGTGTTTTTTTACTGCTGTGATGTGACTGTGTGCTGAGTATTGTGAGGCTGTGTGGTGTTAGTGCTGAGCCGGCTGCTGCGGTGCTGACTCACTGCACTGTCAGTGCGGCTCCACTGCGCGGCTACTGCTAACCTGAATGTAGCTGTAGCTCCTTGTAGCACTCCGGCTAAGCTAACAGTGTAATGTGTATACAGCTAAGTGTCTGGCACCGTAGTTAAATAACATAAGTTAATATATATAATGGATGGATTATGTCTCATTCTGCTTTAGCTAGGCTACCAGCTTATGCCAAGTTACATGGCCGACCAATCTACAGCCTGTAGCTTTTAGCCTTGTGTAGCTAGCTAGCTAACATAGTTATATTGTTGTTTAGGGGGAGTCACTTCGTATACTGAAAGCAAAGGTTCATATACTTTTGCCACTCACAAATATGCCATATTGGATCATTTTCCTCAATAAATAAATGACAAAGTATAATATTTTGCCTCATTTGTTTAACTGGGTTCTTTTTACCTGCTTTTTGGAGTTCTGATTATGTTTTAGGTCTTATTTATGCAGAAATATAGAAAATTATAAAGGGTTCACAGACTTTCAAGCACCACTGTGTAACTAGTTAGCTCGCCAACCTGCAGTGCAGATGACTTGGTTCTTTGGTAGCTAATTGGCTAGCTAGCTAACTGACATCAGCCAAGCCATTTTTAGAGTTCTATTATTTAATATTTAATTTAAGCTACGTTACGAATAAACACTAGAGTACATGAACCAACCTGATCATGTCTCCCAGGCAGGTTCATGTGTGGGCTCTAAAAATAACAAAACTGCAAAAAAAAAATCTGAAGAGGCTACATGTGAACATACATTAATTTCTAAAAGTTAGCCTGTGTGACCTTCATTCATATCTAGAAGTGGTTTAAGAGGTAACCCCTGGGCAAATCTGCCACTCTCTGTATTGTTTGCGCTCAGTGTTCTCACAGTGATGTTTCTTCAGTCAGGCGAGATGTTCAACAGGATGATGAAGAGGCAGTGCGTGTCAAAGAACAGAGCATCCTGGAACTTGGCACTCTACTGGCAAAAACAGGACAAGCAGCAGGTCAGGGTCTTTACCTCATAATAAAAAGAATGTGTCTAGGAGTACGTAATATGATATTATGGCTTAAACATACTAAATTATGTGTATAATCAGTACTTGAATGCTGAGTATATGAAACGAGATAAACGTGCTTTTATAATAGTAATGTAGCTCTGTGCATTGTTTTTGATCTGTCCATACTATGATGTGTTGCGTACACCCACTTTTAGATATAACTTCCTCAGAAACATAATCATAATTGTATTATGATCATCATTCATTAGAATAATGACTTTTTTGGTGTTTCAATGATGTGTCCACTTATATCAGAGCTTGGAGGGCTCCTGAAGTTTGTTAGACCTTTCCTGATCTCCATAAGCAAGGCAAAGGCAGCACGACTGGTGCGCTCTCTGCTGGATCTCTTCTTGGATATGGAAGCGGCCACAGGCCAAGAGGTAGAACTGTGTCTGGAGTGTATCGAGTGGGCCAAGGATGAGAAGAGGACGTTTCTCAGACAGGCTTTGGAGGTAAATATGTTCGTACAGTATTGCTTGCATACAACAGCAAGCAGAGTAGACATTCAGGCCAACCACATGGTTTTGCTGCTGTAAAAAGTGAGAAGCAGTGTTCTTTGATTTGGCTGTACATGAAAACAAGTCTGCAATGTCTAATATGTCGTATTTGGTCACGCAGGCTCGTTTGATCTCGCTGTATTTTGACACCAAGAGGTACCAAGAGGCTTTGCAGTTGGGTGAGTTGTTTTCATTTGCAAAGTAACATGCGTTCTATGTTGGGGAAACTAATAAACTAAACGATGCCTTCTAGCTCCCCTTTCATCATATAGTATCGGGTTTGTACATTTTCTGCTTGTCACATGATGGGTGTTTGTTAGAAAAGCTGCTAAGCTCGGTTGCCCTGCAGGCTCCCAGTTACTGCAAGAGTTGAAGAAGATGGATGACAAAGCATTACTGGTGGAGGTCCAACTGCTTGAGAGTAAAACCTATCATGCCCTCAGCAACCTACCCAAGGCCAGAGCTGCCCTTACCTCTGCTAGGACCACAGCCAATGCAATATACTGTCCCCCCAAACTTCAAGCAGCACTGGATATGCAATCAGGCAAGTTTTAAATGCAAACACATGATTTGATTGTTTCACTGTGACAGTATTTTATCATTATAACTATGTTTACAATGCACAGAGTAGCCTGACTAAAACTCGTGAGTGAACTTTATTCAGTGTATAAGAGAACCAAAATCACGGCGCTTATATATATTTTATGTTTTAAAAGATATAACACGTTTAAACGTATCAACAACATTAATAACCCATTGTTGTTTAGGATGGTTTTGGGGGGGGGGGGCGCGATAGCAGACTGCACAGTTATAAGTGAGTTATTGTTCCATATTTGCACCAAAGGCATTAT
>BRDA01003469.1:17707-30779 GCA_036984385.1 Crenuchus spilurus
GTATATATACACTTGGACTGTCAAAGTTAATGCCTGATAACAGCCATGCAGTAAATACATTAATGCCACTCTTAAAAAAAAAAAAAAAAAAAAAAAAAATGCGTGCAATGCATTTGACTGTATGTGCCCCCCCCCAAAGTTGTTACCCAAAAGTAATTATGTTGATTCACTAATGTCCAGTAGTTTCCATTGAGATAAAAACACCATGCAAATATTTTATCAACAGTCGCCTGTAAGTGTTTAACAAAACATGCCATTTAAAATACCAGCTGCTGTTTTCTACCATTTTTAAATGGAGTTGCAGCACACAAACAACTGGGCTCGAACAGCCTGGATGAACTAATGCCACAATTAGTTAAGTGTGTTAATAATATTTAAAAATAATGGCAATGACTCATTAATTACATGTTATGCTATTTTAATGCTTTTAATTAACAGCCTGTAAACATTTTGGCACACTAGTCTTGCGTGTAATTGGCTCAGCGATATTACTTTTCAAGAGAGTCCCAAGTTTGAGAATGTGGACATGTTTTAATAGTAAACCCTTTACTATTAAAGGTTAAAATACTTGAAGTCTTGATGATACCAGTCCATTTTTATTGCACTCTGGCTGAGCTATAATAATTCACTGATGCCCCTTAATTATGTCCTTAACATTTTAAGCTCATTATGTAATTATGAAGATGCAAAGACTAGAGGTTGTAAAGGTGGATGACTTCAAATATTTGGGATTAACCATACAGAACGAAGGACAGTCCAGAAAAGGCCGGACAGAGAGGCTGGAGACGAGTGTCAGGGCTGATGTGTGACAGAAGGATCGCAGCAAGAGTGAAGGGAAAGGTTTACAAGACAGTACTGAGACCTGCTTTGATGTATGCTTTAGAGACAGTGGCACTGTCTAAAACACAGGACGCTGAGCTGATGGTAGCAAAGATGAAGATGCTGAGATTTTCATTGGGAGTGACAAGGATGGACAAGATGAAAATAAGCAGGAGGACAGCGAAGGTGGGGCAGTTTACAGATAAATCTAGAGAGGCCAGGTTGAGATGGTTTAGAGATGTGTTGAGGAGGGATAGTGAACATATTGGATGCTGGAGATGAAGCTGCCAGGCAGAAGGAGAAGAGGAAGACCTCTGAGAACATTCGTGGATGTTGTGAAGATGGCTGATGTAACAGTAGAGGTGGCAGGAGATGGGGAGAGATGGTGGCCTGTAAAAATGTAAGCTAATTGCTCTTTTATTCTTGTCCAGGCCTGAGGAAGTACAAGCCTTGATCAGTGGCAAACTGGCCTTACGGTACGCTGGGAGACAGGTAAGCCTTGTGCGTGACTCTGTGATTGGTTAAAGATCTTTGGTTTGTGTGCAGACTAAGTGGTTTTCCTTTTCTTCTTTCTCCTCTCCGTCAGACGGACGCACTGAAGTGTGTAGCACAAGCCAGCAAGAACAGATCGTTAGCAGACTTTGAAAAGGTGAGACGGGCTTCCTGAGATTCTCGTAGATGAGTCTGTGCTTTCTCCGTTGTTTATTGTCTGTCTACATTTCTTCTGCTTGTCCAAACACGAAGGCGCTGACGGAGTACACAAAAGAACTGAGGGATGACCCCATCATCAACACACATCTGGCCAAGCTCTATGACAACCTGCTGGAACAGAACCTTATCCGTGTCATTGAGCCTTTCTCCAGAGTACAGGTATATATCCAGTGTTAAAGCTATGTAAGCATAGATGTCAGGGATGAGATATAATCACGTTTGTGTGATTTGAGTGTTTATAACACACACACACACACACACACACACAGTCGATATAAAAAGTCTGCACATTGCCTACACTGCAGCATGCATTTATACTTCCGCATCTGTGACGCACTGCAATTACACCAGAAAAACACTAGGTGGCGATAGGGTTGCTATGCCACTGGTTGAGTTCCTTGGTGTGCTGTGTTAACTGTGTTGAATCATAGAGATTTTTGTATTTTCGGTCTTCCTTGGTGAGTCTCTCCTCAGCTTGGTCCATTGTTGTATAAGAGCCGGTTTCTCTCTAGTGTTTCTCAGCTCGTAATCATTTTAAAACTGGCGGCGAAGGCGGAAATGCAGAGGTGGGGATACGATGTGATGGACCAATCACAGCTGCTGTGGTCTGCGTCAACGTGACATGTAGTTAGGAGAGGTGCACGTCAGGGTACGGCACGTGACTCCAGGCTACATGTAGGCTACAGCGTAGGTTCGATGTAGAAGTATAAATTGGCCTCAACACTTTGTGTAAACACAGCGTTCAGACTTTTTTAGTGTGGCACATCTTGACTCTCCAGTCTTTGCCCACATACAGTGGTAACCCTACTTACCAGTTTAATCCGTACAGGAGCCGAGCTCGTTAGCTGGTTTGCTCGTTAGCTGGATGCATTTTCCCCATAAGAATACATGTAAAACTGATTAATCCATGTCAGCCGGCCAATATACAGTATACTTTAATATGTAAATAATGTGTTTATATGGGTTTTTAAAACATAAACGAGACGACGATGGTGCTCGTGTAGGCTGGCGGCTAAGGAGGACAGGAGGACGGACGTACGTGTTGTCATGGTTACACTTATCATATGAAAAGTAAAAGTAAAATGTATCTAACTTTCTTGTTCACTACCTTTTGCTGTCTTTGTGTCACTACCTTTTGCTGTCTTTGTGTCACTTTCACTAACACTTTCACTGGACAGCGGTCAAAGGTAATGACTGACCTCTTCTTCTACGCTAGCATCTAGGAGATGCTACGACTGCTGCGCCCCTAGCGGTTAGCATACTTGAAGAAATTTAGGCTACTCGTTACTTGGAATTTTATTCCTTACCTGGAACAAAAATATTCCGAGATCTCGACTCGTTACCTGGAATACTCGTTACCTGGGATACTCGTTAGTAGGGTTACCACTGTATTCTGATATGACTGTGTATATGTTTTGCTGAAGGTTTAGGAACATAAATAGGTCATATTCTCACAGTTTCGCCGCTTTTATTTCATCTGTAATAGCATTTATTTCTTTTTTTCTAGATCACACACATATCGGGTCTCATCAAACTCTCAAAGGTAAGAACTTTATTTACACTTTGTTATATTTTATCCTTTAGGATCTTAGAAATTAAAGTAGTGGGTACCAGGGTGCCAAATACCTTTCCTGTTTTGGTTGGCAGGGTGATGTTGAGAGAAAATTGTCACAAATGATCCTTGACAAGAAGTTTCATGGTAAGACAGTTTGGCTATTGCTGCTTTGAACGTGCATGTAGATGTTCCAGTGCTGCCCTCTAATATTTTTGGGATCTTTCCTTTATTGCAGGCATCCTTGACCAAGGTGAGGGAGTACTGATCATCTTTGAAGAGCCCCCTGTAGACAAGACTTATGAGGCAGCTCTCGAAACCATACAGAACATGAGCAAAGTGGTGGATTCACTGTACAACAAAGCTAAGAAGTTGACATAGGTAAGGTGCTGAACAGTGACGGTATTTCAGTACATTTACAATAATTCAGTGCACTGACTTTAAAATGTTTTTCCTCCCACAGAACAAACACAAAAGGATGCTGCTCTGCAGAGTGAATGTGTGTGTGTGTGTGTGTGCGAGTGGGTGTGTGTCTGCATGCGTGTGTGGCCAACATGTGGAGCCTTTTTTGTCAAGGCGAGAAGGGACAATAGAGTAAAACTCACAAATTGCAATGGGATTCATTTGTTGCCCAACTGAGAGTTTTTAACTCCGTTCAATGGACAGTCTCATCCCTCTCTTCTTAATTTTGACTTTTTTTTCCCGGTGTATCTGTCATCGGCCAGTAAGGCCATCAGGGAATATTGTACAACTACAATAAAATCTTAAAGTCATCACAGAAACGTATAACTCTTTTTACAGTTCAAGTTACAACCTCCTGTGGTGCAATACTGATTCAAGTCCCTGTTATTTTGGGCTCTCAAGGAACTGTGGTTAACTGTCTCTCTAATTCTGATCCCACAGAAGCACATTATTCTGTCTGCAGTAAGTTTTAAGGTGGTCCAGATGGTTCTGTAGCGAGCACAGTTGCCAGCAATCAGTCCAATCATGGTTTTTTTTTTTTTAAAGTTCAGATTATTTCACATGATGTACAGTTTACTCTCGACATCGCAGTTCATTGTCTCTAACTCTAAATATGTTGTATTAAAACTCTTACATTTCTCTTTTGAAAGTGCTCATAACTTCTTTTTAACCATAACAAATGCTAATGTTCAGCTGCAGCGTAGCCACGTTTCTGTACCCTTTTAATTTCGCAGTTGGACGGTATAGCCATTTTAGGATTCTAGCCCAGTATACGAGATGTATACTGCAAATTAAAACAATAGCTGGTGTGTTAAAATGACTCCCAATGATTGTTTTTTCTTAGAATCTTATTTTACATGTGATAAAATACAGATTTCTTTTCTGAGATTGCTGTTTGTGATCTTTGCATAGAAACAATGCAGGACTGAGGCTGTAGCCTTGAATTTGAGCCCAGTTAGACTGGGAACATCTCATGTTTTCACTTCATTGTTAACACGGATTCACTTGGACTTGCTTTCGTTCCCGAATCGATAATCACGGATCAAGAAAAACTTGAATTTGACCTTTATTTCATTGGAGACGGTATGAACTCAAGATGTTTCATATTTTGCTCAGTTAACCAGAAAAGCAAAAGCATTGACCACTTTGTAATGTCATTCCTTCTGACACATTTTGGCACTGAGGATAGCATGCGGGTGTTGGTTTGCCCCAGCGCACACGTCTTAAGGTGTGCAACAATTTGGGGTTGTTGGTACATTTTAGTTCTTTATTTGGTCAGGACTGCAGGCAGACTAGTACATGTAGTACTACCTCTTCTTCCACAGAAGTCTTTGCAATGTGTGCAGTATGTGGTTTTACATATACAATGGCGGATCCGGCTTTCGTCTGCATGGTCCTTAAAATGTTTGGTCTGGAGGACAAGCAATCCATTTCTTCCTAAAAAAAAGATCTGGAATACTGAATTTCACCACAGTGCACGTTTCCACCATGTGATGCTCCATCCCTGATGCCTCAGAACACAGGGATGTCTGATGCTTCTGGACTTAGTTAACATCTTTTTTGCCAAATCTGTGAATGACCGCTCTTGATGCAGTGCCATCTGAGAGATTAAAGATCATGTGTGTTCAGCTCAGGCTTGTGCACTTTCACACTGAAATTCCTCCAGATTCCTTCAATTATGTAAAGATTTCATGCAACGTAGAGCAATCCCTTCCACACAGTTATCCATTTGTTGACCATCAAAGACTTGTGGGTACTGATTTTGTATCAAATCATGATTACAATCACCGTTTATAGCCCTAAAAGCCCTGTTGCAGGCCGAAGAAACAGGAATGGATATATATTAACAAATGAAATGAAGTTCATGAGACAATTGAAACCTCTTGGGTTCATAAGGTCTGCAGTGAAATAAGTAAATGTTAGAAATATTGACAAAGTACCACTGAGCGTTTTTTCTTTGGATTGTAGGTTTTTACGTAGTAAACAAGTTCAGTGTAGACCTGTGACTTTTAGCTTTTAGCAGACATTCAACTGTAAAGGTGGCGTGTCTTGCTTTTACACAAGACACCCAAATAATATGCCTGTGTTTGTTCCACCTTTGCTAAGAGCTGTGCTTTTTTAGCCGGCTGTTCCAGACCTACTAACCTGCATATTTTTGGTTTTCCTAACACACCTGATCCATCTAATCAACTGATTATTAACCGCTTACTAACCTGAAGTAGTGAGAGTTGAAACTTTGAATTTTTCATGTCTGCACTGACCTAAAACTTCATCAGATGGTTCTAAAAGTAGATAAAAAGAACCAAAGCAAACAAACGAAAGAAAGTAATATTAGACATGGTCACATAATTCTTGAGGAAAATGATCCAATGACGATGTGATTATGTGAACCTTTAGTTCATAATTTTTATCAATAGAATTTCTCGGCGTAGCCAAGTGGTGGAAGGTGTCCAGTTTGGTGACCTCAGGATTCCATGTCTGCTTTTTGCAGATGATGTGGTCCTGCTGGTCCTGCTGGCTTCATCAGAACAGGACCTCCAGCTCTCACTGGACACAGTTTGAGTGTGAAGCAGCCGAGATGAGAATCCGTACCTCCAAATCTGAGACCATGGTACTCAGCCGGAAAAAGGTGGATTGCTCTCTTGGGAGGGTGTCCTTGCCTCAAGTGGAGGAGTTTAAGTATCTCGGGGTCTTGTTCACGAGTGAGGGTAAGAGGGAGCGGGAGATCGACAGGTGGATCGGTTTAGCATCCACAGTGATGCGGGCTCTGAGCCGGTCTGTCTTGGTGAAGAGAGAGTTGAGTCAAAAGGCAAAGCTCTCTGTTTACCGGTCAGTTTACGTTCCAAGCCTCACCTGGTCCTGAGCTTTGGGTAATGACCGAAAAAGAATGAGATCGCGAATACAAGTGGCTGAAATTAGCTTTTTTCGTAAGGTGTTTGGGCTCACTCTTAGAGATAGGATGAAGAGTTCGGACATCCGAGAAGGACTCGGAGTACAGCCGCTGCTCCTCCACGTCGAGAGGAGCCAGTTGAGGTGGTTCAGGCACCTGGTAAGGATGCCTCCTGGGCGCCTCCCGGGTGAGGTGTTCCAGGCATGTCCAGTTGGGAGGAGACCCCGGGAAAGACCTAGGACACGCTGGAGAGATTATATCTCTCAGCTGGCCTGGGAATGCCTTGGAATCCTTTATGAGCTGGAAGAGGTGGCTGGGGAGAGGGACGTCTGGTCTTCTTTGCTTTGCTAAGCGGAAGATGATAGATGGATGGAACCTTTACGATTAGCATGTTTGAATCATGTGTTATCAATGAGATGACAAACAGGTGTGAGTGGGTGTCTTGTTTTATATAAAGAACAGGGATCTAGCAAAGTCAGAACTTTACAACATGTTTGTGGAAGTGTATCATGGCACGAACAAAGGAGATTTCTGAGGACTTCAGAAGAAGAGTTGGTGATGCTCCTCAGACTGTATAAGGTTACAAAACCAAATTTGGATTCCAGCAATTCACAGTCAAAATGTGTACAAATGTACGAAATTTAAGACCATTATTACCCTCCACAGGAGTGGTCGACTAACAAAGTTCATGTCGAGAGCAAGGCCTGTAATAGTCCATTACGTCACAAAGGAACCCAATGTAATTTAATGAGTCCACCATCAGGGGAACATTAAACAGTGGTGTGCATGTTCCATCTGCAATTTGCAATCACATGGGCAAATTCTATAGGATTTACAAACTTTCAAGCACCACTGTAGCACCACTGTCTCAAGCACCACTGTCTCTTGAAGCATGGAGAACACTACAATATACAGGGTCTCCAGCCCAGTTTGGTGATTTGAAAACGCACCAACTAAAATTAGATATGCTTAGGCCCCAAATTGCTCTCTGTATGGATAGATGGCGCTCTCTCACTATCACTACTACCATGCAATGTCGGCTGGTTCAGGTGTCTGTTGGCTGTGGTATCAGAGTGAGATCCTTCGCTTTCCTCCGAGCACGTTGGCTGCCCAGTGATGATGTATCAGCAGCAGTTAAAAGAGAGGCGGAGCCTGACTTCACATGCATCAGAGAAGGCCTGTGGGATGGATGGATATGCATTGTGAACATTCTTTGAATGTTACCATGTCCCTTCAGTTATGTATTTGTTTCAGATTGCCTTTATTTTAGATCTCATTCTAAGTTCTGCTTTAAATGTACAAATAGTGTGTTATTTGTTATAATATTGAAAAGAAAAGCCATACCTGAATCTTCAGAAAGTGCCTACTAAACTAAATTTGATATTGTGCAGCTTGACAATACTGATCTGAGAGTGAAAATATTTTAAAATGCTGTTGTATCATCTTGCACTTATAATTTGAGGGTAAACATGTCAGAGTACTGATAGGAAAATGAAACAGACTGTATGTAGCAGAAACAGGGCTGGTTGTCTTAATGTGGTTAACTGATATGGTGCACATTCAGCTCTTTGCAGAATATAAACATTTGTACAGCGGAGGTACAAAATGATTTGGTACATAAATGGAGGGACTTGCAGCAGTTTGGAAGTATACTTAGAAATAGTGACCATTTTATCTTGACCATGTAAACAAACAGAACTCTAGTGTCAGGGTATTAGCTCTTTTCTCAGCTGTTGTGGTGAACCTTTAGTGCAGCAGCCCTCATAGGGATGGTGGTCACATGGCAAAATCTTTTGATCTGGTATGTGTGGGGAACTTCTCCCACAGAAGATCATAAACATAAGGATTTAGTGTCTTCTGTGTAAAAACTGGGAGGATTACATGTGATAATAATAACGTGATGAACCATTATTATTATTATTACTATTACTATTATGTTCAGGACGCTGTAACTGACACACAGTAATCACTAGATGGCGCCTCTTCCATAATAAAAGTAGTTAAACTAATTTAGCCATGATGTCATTTAACTGTTGAAGTGTATGAATAATAAGAACTGTATTGGAATGTTCAAATAATTGTAGTCATTAGTTTTTGTCTACTTTTCCCCCTTTTGCTTTTTCTGTGTTTTTAAGCAAAAATGAAAAATAATACATTTGATAATGTCCCTCTTTATATCATTATTTTTTTTTTTTCGGGAAGTAAACAAGGATTCGCAATGCATTTTCTTCTAGAGACTTTTACTTTGTAAATAGGCAAATTAGTTAATATATAATGAACAATAATACATTATTATTATTATTATTATTATTTATTTATTTTTTAATTGTTATTATTTTTATTATTATTTTTATTACTATCATTATATTATATAATAATATTAGTAGTAGCAGTAGTAGTATCTATTTGTTTTATTAATTTAGCTTAATTTAATTTTCATGTTCATGTTTAAAGTTCATGTTCTTCCCGAGACTTTTACTTTGAAAATGGACGAATCAGTTAATGTTATTGATAATAAAATCATGTTTTAATAAATTATTATTATTAGCTGTAAAAGTAGTAGTAGCAGTTTCTATTATTTTAATAACTTTTTGCAATACATGGTCTCGTGACTTTTATTTTGAAAATAAATGAATGAATCAGTCAGTCTCTAGCTTCCTTCTTTACTTTCAACTAGTGAGACGTATCCTGCATTGACAGCTGGGATTGTAGTCATACGTTCACTGTATGGTTTATCACTTTAATTTTGACTGATTTCTTCTATTTAAATGGCTGTGCAACGTCGAGGAAACGTTAAAAACACAAACGCAGGCGCGATTGAGAAAAAGATCAAAAGGTAACTTTTTCCATCATTGTAAGGTCAGCTGGTTTATACTGCTGTGAGTGATACAGTCTGCAGATTTCTGCTTTTAAAAACATATTATATTCTGTATTATATAGAGGTGTGTTTGTGCCTTTACTGTACTGATCTGTAGATTACTTAGAAAGAGCTCAGTTCAGTGTAATGGAACTGCCCTGCTTTGGTTCCAACAGGTGTGTGTTGTCTGATGTATTGTGTTTTGATCAGGGCTAATGCACAGAGACGGGCCTTCACTTGGAGATGCTATACTGTGGTCCTGATGCTGCTGACCAGTATATGTGCTGTAGTTCTCTGGCTGTGTTTGAGCTCCGGCGATGACATCACAGAGACTCTGGTTTCCAGGAGAGAAGTCCTCTCAGAGCCAAGATTATTCCTGGTTCAGTGTTCTGAAGATTATGAAAACTACAAGCGTTTTCCAGGTACAGTGTTACTGAGGGAATGGCCTGTTATCCCAAATTATTTGTCTACATTAGTTACTTTTATTAACATATGGACATTCTTTTTAACACTGCTAAAGTTGTGGGATGAAACAGATCAGCTGATTGTGCTGTACAAGCCCCACCACCACCACCACCACACACACAAACACAGCCTTTAAGGTGGAATGCAACGTTGAAATAAACAGCTGATGAATAGGAAGTTAACTTCAGCTCCACAAACAACTAAGTTAGACTCGCACAGAGATGTTTTTATAGATACAGGTCCAGTTTGGAAACAACATCACTGCTACATATAAACAGCATGACATTATGATAAGATGCAGTTTCACTCGTGGAAGCAAAGGCTTCACTTGAAGATATACTACTCACAAAAAGTTAGGGATACCTGGCTTTCGGGTGAAGTTTATGGAAAATGTAAAAACGCAAACAATTTATTGA
Source organism: Crenuchus spilurus (assembly GCA_036984385.1). NCBI lineage: Eukaryota > Metazoa > Chordata > Actinopteri > Characiformes > Crenuchidae > Crenuchus > Crenuchus spilurus. The sequence continues at coordinate 27,880 of BRDA01003469.1, forward strand.
AACAAAAGCCAGCAGCAGTGGTGGGTAAACCCCAACAAACAATGTCAATGTCTCAGAAATGTGTCCTGTGCCTTTGAGCATCAATTACAGCTTGACAACGATGTCTTATTCTGTTCACAAGTCGACTTATTTTCTGCTGAGGCATGGCATCCCACTCTTCTTGAAGGCGGCCCTCAGGTCATTGAGGTTCTGGGGTAAATCAAATCACATTTATTTATAAAGCTCTTTTTACAACTGATGTCACAAAGCAGCTTTACAGCGTCAGTAATAACAAACATCAAATCATTAATTCCTAATCCCCGGTGAGCAAGCCAACGGTGACAGTGGCAAGGAAAAACTCCATCAGAGCTGGAGGAAGAAACCTTGGGAGGAACCAGACTCACATGGGGGACCCATCCTCCTCTGGCCTACTAATTCTAAGTTTGTGATAAATCATAATCATGTGATGATGTTGTAATGTTCAGGTGAACTGATATGGTGACAGTAGTGGGACAGGGATGATTATGACAATGGTAGCAATGATAACAGCCAGCAAAGTCCATATGAACTCCAATGTGGGCAGTAGAGTAGGGCATCTGGAGCAGGCCACAGTAGTTGGTTGTTGGTGGGCAGCTGATCCAGGGAAGCATCATGCAGAGAATAGTAATCAGTCTTCCATCAGCCTTGGACCGCACCAGTGGGCAATCACTCACTCGGAAAAGACAAAATGGAATTAGTTCTGTTTGGATTTATAGAGCAGGGGGATTATGAGACATATCAGAGTGTGGCTATTGACTCCGGCAGAACTATCTAGAACAGTCTACCTAAAAGGAGAGAGCCAGAAGGTAAACAGACATGGGAGCTCCCCGAGACACTGGCATCCCTCTGCTCACCGTCAACAAACCTGAGTGAGCGCGTCAGCAGCGGTATGACAGCCCCAGCATCTCAGTTCACTATAAATCCCTACGTCAGTGCACCCCTGGACCTACAACCTTTCTATAATGTAAAGTATTAATTACCAATTATTATTAGAATCATACACAAGATAAGATGTAAAATATCTTATGCCAAACCAAGCCAAATTATACAGAGTTATAACCCTCTACATGGTGACTCGGCTGATTTCAGGTCTTGAGAAAGTGCAGGACACTCCATTTGAGGTACCACAGTGTCCAGCAGCGGTTCCCTAATGATGCGACCTTTGTGAGCTGGAGCATCATCATCCATGAAGTTGAAATGAGGCCGGTGTTGTTCATGCAGATGCACGACTGGGTTAATGTTTTTCGAGTAGTATGGGCTTGTCAATGTACCATTCACAAAGTGTAGGCTACTCCATATGGGCGAACCCCAGTCTCCAGCTGCCATTCCCTAATAATTCACAAAGTGTAGACAGTTCTGTGTTGACGATACATATTAACACCACTATCACCAAAGGCCTGTCTGGTGATAACAGTGGCTGATGCATAGTGCTCTCCTACATGTCCAACATCATTAGCAGCCATTCTGCTTAGTGTGAATGGACTTGCATCATTGAACAACACTGAGGCCCACTGGTCCCTCATCCATTGTATATACTGACGGGCAGCTAGCACGCTTGGAGGAAAGCACAGAGCCCCAGTTCCGATAGATTGCCTGGCAGATGCCTGAGTCAATCGACATTGTTTATAGTACTAGAGATAATGCACCATCTTGCCCACCCGAAGAGAGAGCATGGCAAATTCTACTCTCTTGATGCCCCGGCTAGAGTGACACTCTATAAGCAGCATGATCGGGATTAGAACTTGCAAATCCTTAGATCAGAATGCCGGGCAACTTTTAAAATACAGTGGAGGCTCGGCTATTGTTTGCCCTGGTTATCTTCGACTTTATTCGGGTTATTTTGTCCCAGATATTGTTCATCTGCTCGGTTTGTGTTGCCGTGCCTATGTGACTCGCCACTAATTTTGTGAGAACAAAGCATCCACCCACAAGTTCATCACTCACTCAAGCATTCATCATTCATTCTGGCTTTGTTTCTCTGGCTTCTCCTGCAATCTGTGGAATGTGGATGTGAACAAAGAACTCTCACCTCACGGTTAGTGGCTGAGGAAAACGGAGTGTCACCTCACGTTTCTTAAGCTTTAGAAATAAAACCACATACAATTACTAAAAACTGTTTTTTTCACAATATATCAGCACATCTGAAAACAGGTTTTTGGAAAGTCTAAGTTTAGAGCAGATTTAATCAGAATATAGATTTATGACACTCTTACTGTTTTGACACTGTTGTTGCTGAGTTTGTGCTGAACTAAAGCCTGTGTAACACTTTAGAAAAACATGATTTTAGATGTGTGTAATTTCTGAAAACGTCAAGGCATGTCAGACTACCTCAGAGTGTCTGAAATACCCTCAGAGTCCAGAGGGTTAATACCACGTATTTTTCAGGCTACAACTGCCCTCCTGAATCAGAGGCAATGTCAGAAGTGTCTTATCTGGACAAATGAGAAAAGGAACTGGAATGTTTCTCACTGCTCCAAAGTCAGATAAAAGCCAATTTTTATTTGGAAATCAAGCTTCTAGAGTCTGGAGGAAGAGTGGAGAGGCACAAATCAGAGGTGTCTGAAGTCCAGTGTGCAGTTTCTGCAGTCTGTGATGGTTTGTGCTGCCATGTCTTCTGCTGGTGTTGTGTTTTATCAAGTCCAAAGTAAACACAGCCAACTGACTGTAGATTTTAGAGCATCTCATGCTTCCGTCTGATTTCCTTTTCCAGGAGGACTTATAGACGCTACCTACTGCCAAATGGTTTTCTCACCTTGATATGACTGAGATTTATTGACCAGACAACTCATGAACTACAAACCGGATTCCAAAAAAGTTGGGACACTAAACAAATTGTGAATAAAAACTGAATGCAATGATGTGGAGGTGCCAACATCTAATAT
>BRDA01003470.1:222-23501 GCA_036984385.1 Crenuchus spilurus
ATCTCATATTCTAATGATTAATAGTGTTTATTGAGCTTGTTTATGGACTAATATCTCCTATTCTAGTGATTAATAGTGTATTGAGGATGTTTAAGGACTAATATCTCCTATTTTGGGGTCTCAGGGACCCTCAGCTATACTGTTTACTATAAGTCTAACATTTCACAATAATTATATGTACATGTGTTATGACAGATTTATTCTTAAATCTCTGCAGTAAAGTGGACACAAACTCAAAAAATGTGTTTGGTCAGCCTCGTGTGATCGCTTCACTTCGGGCAGCTTGCTCCCCACAACCTGCCCGCAAGAGCACCATAGTGGAAGACCTGAAAAAACTCATTGTGATGGATGACATAAGTCACAGTCCACAGCGGGACTCTGTGAGTGATTTTTCTTTCACATACACTACTGGGACAAAAGTAATGGGACACCTGGTCATTCATTGTTTCTTCTGAAATCACGGCTATTAATAAAGACATCCCCAAATCATCCCAAAATCGGCGCAGAGAACACAGTTCCACTACACAGCTCAATGCTGGGGGGCTTTATGTCTCTCTAGCTCATGACTGGTATTAGACATGATGTTAATAGGTTTTTCCAGATAGTCATATTCTATTGGCAGTACTTCTCTATAGGGAATAGACAAGCTATGTGCATCAGCAATGGATGACACTTAACGTAGTTGAATGCATCCACAAATATTTGGACATACAGTATAGTGTATATCAAAAGAAGCAAAAACAGCAGCCACACCATGCCAATAACAATACACACAAATTCATTGCTAAGCAGGTCTGTGTCTGGTTAGTGCTTGGATGGGAGACCTCCAAGGAAAAGCTTGTGTGTGCTGAAAGTGGTGTTGGTGGACAACTGTTCCTGTGTTCTGTGTGGATCCCAATGCAATGATGGGGACACTATACTGGATAAATGGTGCCGTCTTTCAGATGAGACAAGGTCCTGATTCTCTGAAGTCAGAAGAAGCTCCCTGGTCATTTTCTCTAAAAGATTAGAGCTGTTCCCCTGATGTCCTGCCCACCCCTAATCATCTCCACCTTCACAAACTGGCTCAGTCTCTCCTCACTGTTCTAATAGTTACTATGCTAAAGTTCTGGTGCAGACCAGCTGCCATCACATCATCCAGGTGAATGTTGGTGTCTGTAGAAATGGAACTGTAAGTAAATAATGAAACCAAAGACAAAGTAGGTCCACATGTTTGGCTTATTATTATTATTTTGTTTGGCTTCTGCTTCAGATTTGATCTTTATTTTTATTCCAGCCCAGCCTTCAGCAAGCTCAAACAAACAGCAGTTTGCAGCTCTTACAAGACTCAGCTTCATCAAGTCCAGTCCTGAACAGACATCCTCTCTCCAGGCCCAGTCACCTCTCTCTGCAGTCTAGTCCCACAGGTAAGGGCTGCTGAGCAGAAGTCTTATAAAATTACATTTCCTTTGCATTCTGGTTACTCTTAAAGGAGTACTTGTTTGGTATAGTGCTGTTCAGCCTAATCTCCATCTGTAGCATACTGCTGCCACATCTGTAGAGTATCTTGGACAATACTTTGAGACATTTCCCTTGTTACACAGCAAAAACCTATTGACTTCAAATACACTTACGACAGAAAGACCTGCACCTACCAAAATCTCCACTCATGCAAAGTGCAATACAGCACCACATTAAGATACTCTGAGTCAGATTAAATCCACTTTCCATCTTGGCACACACAAAAAAAAAGACCTAACCAGCCCTGGACGAGCAGCGATTAATATTTTTTTCCCGCTTGAAGCCAAAAAAGTGAACAAACTTCTACGAAGTTCCTTTAACATCAGCAAAAATCACAAAGCTGAAGCTTCTTAATTGAATTTCCTAATATGTGCATGAATGTTAATGCTGCATCATTTAAGGTGAACCGGAAATGTGAATAAGAAGCTAGCAAGCTTTGTGCAGAAACAACAGAAATCAGCAGAAATACAAACATTTCCCTCTTCTGCAGCGGCATGGACAGTCAGTATTAATCCCTCTTTTAGAAAAAGGTTATTTACAGCCTTCAGCTGTACTGACCCAGTTTGAAAAAGCACTCAAACACAATGTATTCTCATACAGAGCGTCCTGTGCTTAGGTCTTTCAAAATGGAGAGGCTGAATTTTGAAGCTGTGGGTGGAGCTGCTTGGATGGGGGTGGAGCTAATTCTAATGAGTCCCCTTACATGCATTTAAATATCATTTTCCCTAGTGTGTCAGCCAATGTCTGCTGAGTGTATGGAATGGGATAAAGACCTTAATTTTGAACAAGACCTCCTGCCTCTACCTAAAGCATCACATGACCTTGACTGGAGCAGCCTGGTCACTGCTGCCGAGGCCTATGAGAGTAAGTAATAGAGCTGTTTCTCAGATTACTTAAAGTTTTCAAATTCCACATGTTACATTTATGTTGGTAGTGCAGAGGATGGCTAATCCGTCTGCTGACTCCCACCCCGTACTCCCAGATATGAGTCCGGTACCACAGAGTCCAGCTTACAGTGGCCAGAACTCTCCACATCCCAGTCCTTCTGTCAGTGGAGACATAGAGTGGGTAGATCTTTCTCATTATTTGATATCTTCAAAAATACCCAGACCGTTAAGACGGTTTCGTCACTCACAGAAATAATGTGTCATGTTTGCTTATAGCAACGATGTGTTCACTGACCTTCCTGATCAACTCTCTCACTTGGAAGTGGTGCTGAGACGGCTGAGCAGAGATCTTCTGAAGGTGAGGCTCGTTTAGCAGCTAATGGATTCTGAACATGTGACCTCTGAGCGCAGGTGTTGTGTGTCTTCCTCCCGAGGACATCTGTGCACATTATTCACACGTGATCCTCCTCTGTGTCCCTGACTCAGGAGAAGAAGGACAAAGTGGCTTTGCTGGCAGAAGTGCTGAAACTTCGCATGAGCAACCAGCACCTGAAAGAAGAGTCGGTGTCTGCTAATGCACAGCTACACAAGATCTGCCAAATATTCAACATAAGCATGCGCACACATGACGAACCGAAATAGGAAGAGGTGTAAAATGTGACAAGGAGTGTATTGTCCTTCCTTTCAGTAAATGCAGGTTTGAACTTTAATTCAGGTTAAATACAGTAAAAACATAATGTACAGAGGTTACACTCTACAGAACAACACAGTGCACCCATCTCAGTTTAACTCGAGCTGCAGTAAAGCCATAATATGGCCTCCAACTCTACAGTAAGTTTGTAGTATAAATAACATGAATTAAAACACAATAAAGCTACGGTATATAAAAATGCAATAAAATGGACATTTGTAAACATCCAAGGCTTCTTTTTGGGTAAATCCTCATTAACAACTTTTATAAAGTACAATATTTAAAACCCTGAAATTGTTTTTATATTAAAACAGTAAAAGCAAAAATTTTAGCATCTAAACACAGTTAAACAAAATCTGTTTATATATGAAACCCACAGTCCAAAAGTTTACAGTGAAATGCCCCAAAATTGACTGTTTTAGAGAAAATAACTATAATAAGTACATCAGTGTATCACTCAAAAATTTGGGGTCACACAGAATTTTAAATATAACAGTCTTACTTCAGAATATTTTTTTCCAAGCTGTTTCAAGACTATACAAAGTTCCACAAATGCTGCTGCTCCAGAAACTCAGTCTTCTATGATAGAAGGTGATGTAGGACAGTGTCACCACCTCTGAGCTCAGTTTTGGTGTCTCCAGGTGTTTAGCAAACTGTATATTTTTTGTAAGTTGTTGACAGCGAATTTATAAACTTTAGTACATCTGTTTTCTCCACCAGAGGTTTAGCACATAGCTGCATAAGGCATCATGGGACATAAACACTACTAATCACTAGAATATGAGATATTAGTGCATAAACAACCTCAATAAACACTATTAATCACTAGAATAGGAGATATTAGTCCATAAACAACCTCAATAAACACTATTAATAAACACTAGGAGACACAGTGTACTTTTTTTTCCAAATAGAGTCTTATCACTGAAAAAGGAAAAGATTATTCAACATAAAATTAGTAAACAGATGTCCTAAAGTCTATAAACTCACTGTAAACAACTTATAAGAAATATACAGTGTGCTAAACGCTTGGCCTATAAGTTCGCTTTCAACAATTTGTTAGAGACATGAAAACTGAGCTAAAAAGCAGTGACACTGTCCTACCACAGAAGACTGAATATCTGGAGCAGCAGCACTTGCAGATTTGATCAAAGTCTCCAAATGGCTAATCCAAATGTTTTAATGTATATCAATGTGTGATCCCAAACTTTTGAGCAATAGTGTATCTCAGTAGGTCTTTGAACCATGCATGGTCTATTGGGTCACTGCAATAACACAATTTGAAAGTCTACTCAAACACTTTTCTCTCCTGTGATGACGAGGGACACATGGTAACTGTAGTGTATTTACAATATCAGTGAAGTCACATTCAGGTCTTTCCATTAGAGGTAAAGTACAGGTTTCTGTGTGCCAGTAACATGTGCAGAGGACTCGGGATACAAATCTCTGCTTCACTTTCGACGTCCTTTTCTTCACTGCGCACATTACGGTTCTGCTGACGACTGAAGCGTCTGGCTTTCAGGCTGAAATGAAGAACAGTTGTGATGAGAGGAGGTCTGTGAACTTGTAGAATGGAAACTGTGAGTTTTTGCAGGCCTACCAGTACAAGCGCCGCTCTGTTTTAGGCATTATGTGCCACAAGCTGGCCAGTTCTTTGGTAACCACAGTAGACGGAGTGCCAGGATGGGCTCTGCTCAGAGGTCAAAGACATGATTATCTTCCCTCCATTGATCTCTAACATCCAAAATCCCTGTGGTGCCCAATCTAACTCCCCCATTCTGTTTTCACTTCCCTTGGTTTGTGGTCATGAGTTTTTGAATGAATCACACATATCAAAGCCATCAATCACGGCGAGTCCCCTTCACTTGGTGCATTACACTATCTTAGCCAAAGCCAGGACAGGGCACTAATCCATAACTGGGCACATGCTCAGGTATACATACACCTGCACAATTTAGAGTAAGCAGTTCACCTGTTTTTAGAATACGTTAGGAAATCAGAGAGGAAGGTCCACCCACATGGGGACTCAAACCCAAGACCTCAATACAGAGAGGTGAACATCCTAAAAACTCAAACACATCAGATCTAGTACAAAATGAAACTGAAGTGAAATCTGCATGTTAGACTGAGTTTGGGCACCACAACCACTCAAAGAGATAATATAAGCTGTAAGGAAGATAAATTATACACCAACCTACAATACAACCTCCGGTTCATGCAGCAGAACATGATGAAGCCGTTCACACATTTCTTCTTCAAGCCAGAATTTGTAACATCCTGGCTCTTACTGAAGAATCTCTTGCAATGAGCTTTGCTTACTGCCTTCATAGATCTGCGTCGTTTTGGGGTCCAATTTACATCATCTTCCTCACTCGGAGAGGAGACACAGCCACTGCTGAAATGCTGATTTGAAAACGTACACAGTTAAATTCAGTATTTGTGCACTTCATGCAGTTGGCAGACAAGTGTTTATTAAAAAAAGCTCACCAAGTCATCTGGAGAATTACATGGCAAACTGCATGCTTTTAGAAAAGGAGGTTTAGGCGTGACCCATACGTCTTCAAACACTGCTGCAGTAACAAAAAACATATTTCAGTAAAGATGTCTTATTTATTTCACTCATCAAAACATCTTAAGTGGTTATCCTTTCATTCTCAGAGGATTTCATTTTCAGTCCCATTTTATTTTGCTAGCTGACCACCATTATGTTAAGGAACAGTGGCAGCCGTCCAACAGAGGGTGCTAGAGCACTGCCCTCCATGGTGAAATTTTTTATTTAAATTTTTTAATAAGTATGTTTAAAATAATCAATATATACATATTTTAAGTCAGTAGGTGCTAAATATGTACAAGAACATGTAACAAATCAAATAGTTTTGGGGAAATTAGCTTCCTGGTCCATTCTTGCTCTCTGATGAAGTGACAGAAATATCATCCAGACCGAGAAGCAGCAGCCAACTAACCTAACTAACCAACAGCCAACTAACCAACAAAACTAACCTACTGACACAAAATACGTAACAGAAATCTAGCCAATCAGTGTCCTAAAATCTGTCGCCATTAAGGCTTCATTTGTCACCCCAGCAGAGTCAATCAGTGGTTTTAGGAACATCTGACATTATTGACATGCAATACATGTTTCTAGAAATGCTAATATTTAGTCTTAATAATACTTTTGCTAATTTTATTGTGTATGTTTGTGAATCAGACTCAGTTGATAATATAATAATACATACTGTACTTTCTATCTTTGCACATTTACATGTAATGACAATTCTCATTTACTATTAGTCTTTAATGCCAGTTAAATAGTTACTGACTTTTTCACAGAGCTCTGGTATCCTGCAGTTTGTGTTTAATAATATTAGGATGGTTGTGGAAACTGACTGAATATGTTTCACCAGTTGACACTGATGAAGATGCACCTATGAAGAGGAAAGGACGAAGCCATATTAAAAATTAAATATTGTGAAAAAGTTCATTGCTGTTCATAATGTAATTAAAAAGGTAATCGGTTTTAAATTCACAACATGTAAAATGACATTTCAAGGCATTTTTGTTTGACTGTTGATCAGTAAGGCTTATAACTCCAGAATGTCAAACTATAAAAATATTTTATTTTGAGTTTGAATAAATTATTATTCAAACAGTATCAACATTAACACAAAAGCTTGAAATATGTCACTTTGTCTAATGAATATAAAATGTGATAATTTGCCTTTCTGAACATAAACTTTTTCCATCCATCCATCCGTTATCCCATCTGCTTAATCCTGATCAGGGTCACAGTGAGTCCCCTACACTTTCAACGGGCACAGGGCAAGACATTATACTATCCTAGTCCAGGACATGGCAGAGAAGAGAACGCTGGAGATAAAATCCTACTTTGGTATAGACAAAGCGGCCAATAAAATCCTGAGAATGGGTGTGATTGATTGATGGGCATGCTCTCGAGCTTGAACAAAATGAACTGCCTCTGTGCAGCTGAGACGCGTGAAATGAATCTGACATCTGAATCAACTCGAGAAGAGTCTGCATTAGAAGTTAAAGTGCATTGTCACTCAAAGACCAAGCATCACTAGAAAGAGCACTTTATAAAGGCGGTGTGCTCACTTTCCTGAAATGAGAGCTAGGCCACACCCTCCTCAGGTGTGGGCAATAGCCACTGGACTTTTAGGCTCCCTCTGGTGGATGAGCCAAGTCAGCCATCTGCTGCCTCCGTATGTAATGTGTACATCTAATCAAATGTTCTGTTTTTCATGAATAAGTGCAATAACAACATGTATCTGAGTGTACATGGTCTTACTCTGTAGTTCCTCTTCTCCATTGGGTAGCAGTGGGTGTCTGAGGCCTCGAGATGGTGATGTGAGCAGAGAGGGGCTGAGATGCAGCTCTTTAAGAAGAAAAGATCTGGACAGAAAAAACAGAGGCGGTGCTTCCTTCAGAGAGAGTAATTCATTAGACTGAGGTTTATATGTGTCATTGACAAGACAGTAAACAGGAAAAAATGAGGTGATGTCATATTAAAAATGTCTCAAATGTCCCTGAACGGTCACCTCTAACCAGCTGCTCAGATTTCAGGTAAAGGGTATACACACATTTTGTGCATGCAGATCCTCTGCTTCTAAATTCATTTCTCTGATCAGCTCAGCCAGAACATTAAAACCACATCCTTGTATCTACAGTCATTTTCCATATAGATGCATTTTGTAGCTCATTACAGACGGCCTCTCTCACAGTGTTTAACATCTCCAGCAGCTCTGCTGTGTCTGATCCACTCAACACACACTAACACACCACCACCACATCAGTGTCACTGCAGTGCAGAGAATGATTCACCACTTAAATAATAACTGCTCTGTGGGGTCCTGATCATTGAATAACAGGGTGAATAAAGTCTACAGAGAAACAGATGAACTACAGTCTGTAATTGTAAAACTACAAAGTGCACCTGTATGATTAGTGGAGCTGATAAAATGGACAGTGAATGTAAATATTAGGTTTTAATATTATGGCTGATTAGTGTTTAATTAAATCTAATGTAAATAAATACTGTGAAGGTGGAGTATCAAGGTTCTTGCTCCCTTGGCTCCCATCTTCACTTCCTGTTCGGTCCGCACAGACAGAGCAATTGCTTCCAAGATAAGGTGATTCCTGGTCCTCAGCACTTCCTGTTTACAAATATACAGAACTTGTACTATGATTTACTCCCATCAGTTCAGCACATCTCCATGTACAGTATCAAAATAAGACTTTTACCTGTTCTGGAAAAGGAGGCTTCAGGCAGTAGCGAACTGAGACTATGAGTGGAATCAGATGAACCTGGCTGTGTGTTGCAGTCACTGTCTTCAATAAAAGACAATTTAATCAACACTAAAGAGATACACAGGAACTTCTTTATAAATGTGCTTTTTGGGATTTATTTTTGCACCAAAAATATATTGAAACTGGTAAAAATATCTACTTTCCACTCTGTAAAACAAAATCTCTGCATGTTTATTTAGTTGTCTAACCTGGACTCAGTGTGGTCCTCTTGCATAAGTAAGTACAGTTATACTGGGATTTCAGCTTCAGTACGTGTGGAGGTGTAGTGGGCTCTGATTGAGGGGTGTCCTCACTCTCTGACTCAGATTCTACTCACACAAATACACACAAAAACAATCAATACTTTAAGTAATAAATCTGATGTTTTTATGTAAGGAGAAATGAATAAATATGAATCGCACCTCTGTCATTGACTTGTGGGAGGCAGTGGGGAGGGAGTCTGCTCTGCAAACTTTGAATATGATTCTGAAGAAAGTCAAAGTATTGCAGCATGTGGATCAGCGTCTCTTTCTGTAGATAAACACAATGTTTTCACGGTGCTTGGATGACTGAGTCATATATTAAAAGGTCATGTATTAAAGCAAAATAGGTTATAAGGTTACCTTAGTAAGACCTCTGCCACTGGCTGTCCCAGCAATTGGTAGCAAATATCCAATTTCCTTCAGGCTACTATACCAGCCTTTGTTCTGATCATATCTGTCTCAAAAAAAAAGAATAAGTAATCTTTAAAAATATCATTAAGAAAAAACATTTTTCAATATAAACCAAAATTAAATCAGTTAAACTCACACTAAATGTAAATACATTTACCTCAGACTGCCATTGTCACTCACTATAATCCTCAGACATTTAAACATATATTTGTGTCTGACTACCATCATCACTTAGTATAATCATCAGTTAAGTTTAAACAAAGACATTTATGTCAGACTGCCATCATCACTCAGTATACTCCTCCTCAGAAAAGTTTAACATACATTTACCTCAGACTACTACCATCATCACTCAGTATAATCCTCCTCTGAGACGTTTAAACATCATAAATTTATCTCAGACTAATATAATCACTCAGTATAATCCTCATCAGAGAAGAACAAATACATTTATCTCAGACTACCATCATCAGTTAGTATAATATATGTGACCCTGCCAGGGAAAACCAGGCCAAAGTCACTGAGCAATTTACTGAGATATTGTGTCAATATCGTGTCACTCACATTAGCGACTAAATTTAGCCACTCGGTATTATTGCTGTAAATGAAAGATAATAGTCTCAGATATCTATCGTTGTACATATTTTGATCAAAAACAAAACTTAAATTCACAAAAAAAGTTGTTTTGAAAAAAAAAAAAAAGACTTTGGCCTGGTTTTCCCTGGCAGGGTCACATATACTCAGAAAACTTCAGTGAAAATCATGCAGTGCATTGTGATTACTTTCTGTCCACTAGAACAACCTCAAAGTAAGTGCTCTATATATTGGGCAGGGCACAGATTCAGATTTACTGTGTTAAAAGTTATCCCAAAAGAAAAAAAAATCTACCAAATGCTAGAATTAAGCACCTTTTCTTAGAAGTCTTGTCTTTCTGTTTCATAATGGCTGGTATTGTTTTGTCCAAACCTGTAGAACACAAATAGATAAGGGTTGTATAAATTTCATATAATTTCACATTATATATATATATGATCTTCATTTAAGTCACATAAATATACAAACACAGTCTGCTTAAACTAATAACGTGAAGTGCAGGAGTAGACTACATACACTCTAAAGTGCAGAGGTGGACTGACAGTGCTACTGATTTACATTAGGCTGTCTTGTTAATGCACAACTTTGGTAAAATATACACTCTATTACTGTTGACAATTTAATATACCATTATATATTAATAATTATATCTACGTATTAATTATATTCTGTTAACTTACCTGGTCGTAATTAATCGTTTATTTAACTTTATGACAGTAAAAGACCCATACACCGCGTGATGATCGTTTTGCGCAGCTGTCATTGGTTGCTGAGGTCAACTTTGGTACTCTAACCGAGCCAATCATCTTCTTCGCTGCACCTAATTGGCTAAGAGAAACAGAAGCGTCTCTGACAAAGGCGTTGCTATGCTGTTGCGTGCTCTGTTAGTGGGCCGATAGAGGGCGGTGTCGTATTCTCAAGTCAATGTAAAATACAAATTCATTTGACAAATTAATACATTTATTATACTTGAAAACGATTTAATGTGTTCCTACACATAAATAAAGGGTAAAATATTTCAGCTTTCCTCAAAACAAACAACACAAGGATTGATAATGCATAAAACGTCAACAAGAGGATGTTAAATAGACCTATATTCAGTCCATATATGTTTATTTTGTATGTAATTTCACTTGCAAGCAGAGTAGAGCAGTATATAAGGAATTTTACAGAAATTTATAGTCTAAAAATGCAGTCACTGTGTGCAGGATTTAGGGTTACATTATGATTTATTTAATGTTTATTTTATTGCTTTACTTGCTCACATTTATCTAGGTATTCTCTTCTCTGTAATTAATGATATCAATAATAACAACAATAAACTACTACTACTACTAATAATAATAATAATAATAATAATAATAATAATAATAATAATTCTTATTATTATTATAATAAAAGTGTACACACACGAAGCTTCAAAAGTATAAAATACAAACGAAAATTAATGACAAACTAAGATTAAAATAAGATTTAAGTGTAAAAAAAAGCAGTCATGGCTTCCACTGATTTTTGTGGGGACGATTTATGACAGGCATCGGGCTGAGGATTTTTTCGGGACCTGGCCACCCAGGTCATACCGGCTTTGGACGAACAGCTGTGCTCTTGCATCGGAGCGCGGAGGCTGTGCAGCAGAGTAACAGCAAGTAAAACACATTTCAGCGAATAGCCATGAAGACTGGCGGTTTATTTCAGGATGGATTTATCTTAGAAGACTAGAAGGCTGCTTAACAGGTAACTCCATCATTATTCTCAGTCATGTCCGCAAGCTGTTCACTTCTGAGAGGTAAATTAAACTAAGAACGAGGTTAATGTTACTGATAACGTCCTTACGTCCTGTAGTGTTCATTTACTCTGACGAGAACGAGCGTTTTGGCTTGTTGACACCCTCAGACTGCTGTAATGTTTGCCTGTTGCCACTGTCATCTACAGACTAATATACAGTCTGATATTACAAAACGTTCAGTTTTCTTTAAGAACATTTATTGAAATAGGAATATGATTATTTTCCAGTAATCCTCAAATGTAGAACTCAAAATGAGTAAATGTAACTATTCCTATTTAATTCAAGTTCATGGTGCCAAGCTAATGTGAACCGCTCTGTCCTACCCATAGATCGGTCCTACTGAGCACTATTGCGCATGCGCCCAGCATCTGTAACTCCTATACAGTTTGAATGTTGCCAGATTTGTACACATTTAGAATATTCTTCCTACAGTTTTTAGATTATTTTAGACAGTCAGAATATCCTACCTACAGCTTTAATGTTACAAGCATTTTTTAGATGTTTCAGACAGAATATCTTACATTCAGTTTTAAAGTTAGCAGCATTTTTTAGATTATTTTAGTCAATCAGAATATCCTACCTACAGTTTAATGTTAGCCACATTTTCTTGTAGATGATTTTAGACAATCAGAATATCCTACCTACCATTTCATAGGCTTATGAAATGCATGATGGGAGCCAAAATCTACTGATTGTTATCTTAATTAAACATTATATGTGCCAGACCTTCAGCATTTAACTTGGAACAGAACATTTGAATAATAAGCTGATTAATAAGAAGTTGATTTTCCTCTTGTTTACACAGACTGCATTACTGTAACATGGGCAGGAGGTCCAGGTCTGCTGGCTCGACCCTGCGCTGTGCTCCTGGCACATGTGATCAGGGGCCGATGTGCAGAGTGCGGGTGCTGCTGCTGTGTCTGTGCATCTTCATGGCATTTGCTCTCACTCTGGGTCTAATGCTGTCAGAAAATGAAACGAGAACGTTTGAAGATATGCCAGTCAGAGTGCCAGATCTAAACAAAGATAAAGTGGGTAAACCATTCTCTTTTTGACTGTCAGCACTGTAACACAGTAATCCTATTGGACACCTTGTTGCACCACTTAGGCTATATAGCCATATGAAGTTACCATGATACATTGTAATGCATTTGTAGGGTATTGTTGTTATTGTCAAGAAGAACAAGGTACATTGGTTCTTCAAGGGTTCTTTAGTAAAGAAAATGGTTAGATAAAGGACAGTGAAATCTATGCATATTTATAGATTTCTTTGCATGGTGAAGAGGTTCTTCAGATGGATGAAGAATGTATTGTAGATGGTTCTACATAGAAGATTTTTGAAAATGGTTCTATAAAGCACCAAAAAGGGTTCTTCTGTTGCAGAACCTTTTTCACCATCAACAACACATTCGTCATCCATCTGAAGAACCCTTTCACCATGCAAAGAACCCTTTAAACTTGCAAAGGCTTCTCAGAGTGTTCATGGTTCTATATAACAATTTTATTTACTAAAGAACCCATGATGAACTTTCTTTTTAAGAATGTATAAAACAAAGAACACTGAAAGAACTCCAAGCTTACACTCTTAAAAGAGATCGTTCTTTAAGGGTTCATTAGTAAAGAAAAAGGTTCTATGCAAAACCATGAACACTCAAACAACCCAAAGGGTTATTTGCATGATGAGAAGGTTCTTCAGATTGATGAGGAAAGTGCTGTAGATGATTATTTACAGACTCCTTTTGAAAATAGTTCTATATAGCACCAAAAAGGTTCCTCTATTATTATAAGCTTGACATTGTAACTACAACAGAACCCTTTTGGGAGCTATGTAGAAAAAAGTTCAAAAAGGTTCTTAATAGAACCATTTACAGCACTTTCCTCATCAATCTGAAGAAGCCTTTCACCATAGAAAGAACCCTTTATCCCCAAGAAGGGTTCTTTGAGTGTTCATGGTTCTATATGGAACCATTTTATTTACTAAAGAACCCTTTGAAGAACCATCATTTTAAGAGTGTATTTAAAAGGTTCTTTGCATGGTGAAAGTGTTCTTCACCATGTCTAATAACAGGTGTGGGCTAGAAGGGTATAAAGCCTCCCAGCATTGAGCTGTGGATCTGTGTTCTCTGCTCCATCCAGTACTCTTGGGATGAGGTGGTCTAGTTGGGGATGGGGTGGTGGTGCTGATCATTCAAAATCCTGACCTCACTAATGCTCATGTTGGCTAAATACAATCAAATCCTCACAGCAGTGCTCCAAAAATGTAGTGGAAAGTCCTCCCCCGGCAGTAGAGACAGTTACTCCAACAAAAGCAAGAATATTTTTTTAATTAAGTCATATATTGGCAGTACGTTGATCATGTTCAATTATGAAGAGAGCTTAAGCTGTTTTGTTTAATCAAGTTTTCTGTAGTACAGTAGGCTGAATTAATTTCTCAGAAAGGGATTAAGTCTAGTCCTAAACTGGCCCTTAATGTTTCATAAAAATGACTACACTGATAGTATCTGATATGTGTTTATTTATGCTTTTATGTTTCTGGGAACAAGATTAAGCTTAGTACAGCATCTCCACTATGCACATCTCTTTTAGTATGCACATCTGTGTTTCTTTCCCCAAAGTTAACTCACAGGCCGAGTAAGCCCACCGCAGCACAAGTGAAGCGGCTAGTCTCTGAGGTCAACTGGGCTCGGTTATGGTATGCACATCTAAAGCCTTTCCTTATAGAGAGACAACCTGGGACTCGTGGTAGCCGCAATGTTCAAAGGGTAAAGTTAGCAAGCCGTGATGATTACATGTACTTTACATTAGTCAAGTAACTGCTTACTCAAAGTAAACCTGCTTTAGGATGCAAGTAATTTTTATGCACATTTCGATTTCTTAAATTGCTTATTTATCTTTTCTGCTTTCCAATGTAGCACATTTCCTCCCTGCTGGACTCTCTTTCTGCGGGATGGTCAGTGCAGATTGATTCCTTCAACTCTGAAACACCTCGTGGCCCAATAAACTTCTCCAACATCCTTGCAGTGTTAGACCCCATGGCTCCGCGTCGATTGCTACTAGCATGTCACTATGACACCAAGATCATACCATTAGGCCCCAAGCAGGCCTTTGTGGGGGCTAGTGACTCTGCTGTTCCTTGTGCTATGTTACTGGAGCTGGTCACTGCACTGGACATACACCTGAAAATATACAAAAAGCAGGTAAAAGCTATATACATACATATATATATATTAGATACACACCTTGTTGGATGTGAAGTGAGAGACAGTAGCTCAGCATAGTTTGTGTTGGTCATCTAGTCCTTCATTGGTTCTCACAGGACATTGTTGGCTGGATAGGTTTGGTTGGTGCACCAACAGTGACAATGAAGTGTTTAACAACATCAGCAACTCTGCTGTGTCTGATCCACTCATATTAGCACACTCTTAACACACCACCACCATGTCAGTGTCACTGCAGTGCTGAGAATGATCCACCACCCTTAGCTTCTCTGTGAGGGTCCTGACCATTGAAGACCAGGTATACAGAGAAACAGATGGACTACAAAGTGCACCTATATGGTCAGTGGAGCTGATCTAATGGACAGTGTAGATATGAGTCTTTGACTGAAAAAGAAGTACTGTATGCCTGCAAATACAAGTACATCAAATACACGTTTAATAAAGAGGTACAAACAGTATGTGATGCATCCCTGGCAGCGGTAACCCTGTTTTCAGGTGAATAGGGGCCCTTGAGACCTAAAATCCAGTATCTGTTCAGCTCTGAATAGCCACCAAGCCGCAGTGCTCTAGAATTACGAGCTGGCACTGTCACTTCATCTATACCACGATGTAAGAGCTACAGCACACTACTGAACACATTATACTAAATTACTTTTTTCTCAAAAGCACAATCAAAGCCTTTCCTTTTAATGCCATCAACATTTTCCAGACAGCAAATGCACCAAGTCTTGCACATCAAGACTCTTTCCTGAGAATGAAGTGTAGGAATATGCTTATTTTGTCTGGGAAATTAATCTTCAGTATACAGTGACATGCAAATAATTGGTCCAACCTGAGAATGTGAAGAGAGCTTAACAATAAAGATGAAAGACTTTTCAAAATGTCAGTGTATTACAGTGTATTATTTTGGTTTTGTACCATTTTAGAGCACCATGCAAACGAAGGCTATAGGATGACAGCAAAGCACATTCGTAATGTCAGTTCAAAGAGTAGTTAAGAAATGGCAATTAACAGGAATAAAGGTCAAGTTGACGTTTCCAATGGGACTGTTTCTAGGATTGTTGGGAAAACAGATAAAAGCTACTGTTTGACTGACACTATGATCAGAGGATCGCACAAGAAAGCAAAATTGGCAGTGCTCTCTCTGGGTGGGTAGATGGCGCTCTCACTCTCCCTATCACTCACTCATTGCAATATCCGCTGGCTCAGGCATCTACTGATTGGTCCATTCGAAACCAGAGACCCTGCGCTTTCCTCCAAGCTCGTCGGTTCCCCAGGGACGGTGGCGGTGGCTGTATCGCACACAATGGAGGAGGCTTGTGCATGTCTTCACCCTCCCAGAGTCATCGACAGTGCAAAGTGATGGGGAGAGCCAGTAATGGGTTGGGTTAATTGGCAACTACCACATTGGGAAAGTGAGAAAATTGGCAAAAATTATATATTAAAATAAAATAAAAAGATAAAGCTACTGTTTGAAAAAAGGCTTTCAGGAAGCTTTAGCAGACTATTCTACTGTGAAAAGTGCACACATATGACCTTCATGGAGTCATTAGAAGAAAACCTTTCTAACGTCCTCACCACAAAATGTAGCATCAGAAGTACAAATTTGATGCATTTTGGAAACAAATCTTGTTGTCAGATGAAGTCAACATGAAACTTTCTCAGTGCAAAGAGCATGAAAAGAACTCCAACTGTTAAACATGGTGGTGGATCAGTCATGATTTGGGCTTGTGTCGCCGTCAGTGGTGGAAGGATCTTTTCTCTTGCAGAGGAACAAATGTATTCAATTATATGTTGGCACATTCTGGAAGTGAACATTACACCATCTGTAAAAAAACTGAAAACAGGATGATGTTATAATGATTGCAAGCACAACTCAAAACCTGCAAGAAATGAAAACTGAAGCCTTTGCTATGGCCGTCGTTGTTCCCTGACCTAAATATATATTTAAAAAATCTGTGGGTAGACCTCATATGAGCTGTGCATACAAGACGGCCCAAGAGTATCACACTTTTGCAAGGAAAAAGTAAAAAATCCCTCAAATACGGTTAAAATAAATTACAGTAGAAACTTTCTAAAATTACAGTAAACCGTAGCTTCCAGTGTTTTATGATTTTTTACAGTGTTGTCATAGATACATATGTTAGGATAACAATAAGAAAAAGTGAAAAGTGAAACTTCACTGAGCTACAGGGCAAAGTGTTCTGCTGAGTGGATAGATGCATAGCATATTGATATTGTATGTCACAAAGGAGGAAATAGGACATTGATGATTGAAACACTTTTGGGCTCTGTAGGTATATTTTTAGCGCTTGTGTCTTGCCTGTGGAATTGATGACTTCCTCTAAATCATAGTCGGCCAAAGTAAAGCTTTTAAATTCTTCATATAAACATACAGTGCTTTTACTCTATAACACATTATCCAAATCCAAACACTTATCCAAGGCCAGAACTATAACTACTGTAGAAATATGGTTGAATGTGTCAATTCCTCATCATATAACACAACCCATGAAAGTAAGAGGAGTTCTGTGAAATGTAACCTTAACCAATCATTTCAGTATTTCTAGCTCCATCTGTATGTGCTAAGCTTCAGCATCCTCCGCTTCATCCTCAGAATCATAAAATGCTGCATCACACAGTGAAAATAGCTAGAAATCAACTTTTGATCAAACAAAAACAAACCAGAAGACTGACTTTGGTTGACATCTATTATTTCTCTCTTTGAAGATGGCTCAGGTGACTTTACAGCTGGTCTTTTTTGATGGTGAGGAGTCTTTCGATGAATGGACCGCTTCTGACTCGCTATATGGTTCTCGCCATCTTGCCGAACACATGTCCCATGTTCCACATCCTCCAGGCTCTGAGCACACTACCTTGCTGCATGCTGTGGTAAGAGTGTTTATCAGTTTGTATGTTAAGTGATTAATTCAAGGGCATCGCCAAAAAATGTGAATGAGAAAAATGTCATGTTTTATATTCATCACACATACAGTGACACATTTTCATCCTTTTTTTGGATCTGTGTTGATTTTCATGAGCGATGAGCCAGCATTAAAACATAAGAAGGCTTGACACGTCACTTTATGAGTAATGAATTTAAAATATGACAACTGACCTTTTTGAGTTAAATTATGAAAAACATATTTTATATTTTTGATGCACTGTATAATATATGTATCTCTATTAACCTTATCTCTATTAACCTTATCTACTATCTTCTACTATCTATAATAATGTAACACAGTCATATCATTGGCATTGCCAGGATCTCTTTGTTCTTTTGGATCTAATTGGTGCTCCAAGTCCAATGTTTGTGAATTATTTTGAGAACACGGCTCGTTGGTTTGATCGTCTCGTCTCTGCAGGTAATGAAGTCTGTAAATTCTTTTATTACAGTAAACTCGGTAAACATTTATTACAGCCATTTTAGTATTTTACACTCAGGAACAACATGGGCATATCTCTTCTATGTAGGTTTATTTGTGTCTGTAATTATGGACAAGAAGATGATAATAGCTTTTGTTGTGAACTTTATCTTTGTTACCACATGGACGTGACTTCAAGAGTTGAAACTCCATAAGCTGGGTCTGCTGTCTTCCCATCCCAATGAGCAGACATACTTCAGGAAGGATGTGGTCATGGATCCGGTAGAAGATGACCATATGCCTTTCCTTCAGAGAGGTGAGGCTAAATAGATTAGCTGACTAATCTACATTATGTCCAAACATTCTGCAGAAAAATGTCATTATGTGTGGTGTCTCAAGCTTTTTTACGTAGTTTAGGTTTTTAGTCCTGTAGTGTGAGCCAGGCTTAAGAGCGTTTGGCCTGTGTGTTGCCTCATATTTATACCACAGTGAAACAGGAAGTCATAGCTGACCCAAATTAGGCAACTTTAGAATATTAAATATGAATCAGAAAATACCAAACACTGGGCTGCCAAACACATAAGATGTTTTTTCAATCATTGTACTTTAAATAAAGTTCTTTTTTGTTAATCGAATGAGAGATCACAAGGAAAAGCTCATGTGTAACTCATATCATATCAACATTTTTCTTTGTTCTGAACTCTGTTTGCTTTTCTGTAACTAAATGCAGGAGTTCCAGTGCTGCACATGATTGCTACACCCTTCCCTTCTTATAGGCATACAGTGGAGGACACTTCGGATAAGGTTCACAGTCACACTGTGGAGAATCTCACTAAAGTCCTGGTGGTCTTCCTAACAGAGTATCTTGGACTATAGAATATCATTGAATTTACTGCACACAAACCACATCCCTTATGAAATGGATACCTCAGCCACTCATGACATTCAACACAAAACAGAGGTTAAATAAGAAACATGAAGATGGCAGAGCCTTTGGTTGAAGGTATTATATGCTCCTTTATGAAAAAAAGGGTTCTCATGTACTTATTTATGGCTCTGTGGCATTCTGTAGGAAAGATCTTAAGAACCAGGTTATTATCTTCTTTCAGATATCACAAAAGGCTATCTAGGAGCTTTCATTATAATGCATAAATAAGATTCAAATGTAAACTTAAACTGAAGGTTAACAAGTTTTAATACATGTACGATGCAAAGATACACATTGGACAAAAGTAATGGAACATGATCATTTATTGTTTCTTCTAAAATCAAAGGTATTAAAAAAGATTATCCTGAGTTTCTTGGAGAAACTGTCTCTACAGTCCAGGAAAGGCTCTCTACTCAATTTTAAAGGGGACATATTATGTGAAACTCACTTTTTGCATGGTTTTGTATTTCCACTTGGGTCTGTACTGCTCCTATAAACACTCCAAGCTTGAAAAAAAAACATCTTCTGTGAGTCGGTTGAAAAAAAATTGGTGTCAAGAATCATATGCTTATATGAGCTATTTGATGGATTTTTTGGCATAGAACCAACCTGGCACCACCTCTCACCAGTCAACCCTCACCAGAACTCCACCCACTAGATTAGCTGAAAATTTACCATTAAAAATGAGCCAAAAAGCGAAATATTGTGCAAATAACTTCATGAACATGTTTCGTATAGCCGATAGACCTATTCTAACTTTAAAAGAGGTATATATGTCCCCTTTAAAACATTGCTGTGAGGATTTGATTGTATTCAGCCACCTCATCTCCAACTCATCTCAAAAGTATTGGCTGGAGAAGAGAACATAGTTCCATAGTTGGGCTTTATACCCCTCTAGCCCACAACTGGCATTAGACTTGGTGCCAACAGGTTAATGTTTAGTCCTATTCTATTAGCTGAATTTCTCTACAGGAACTAGACAAGCTGTGTGTGCATTTGTACATATGTGTCAACTTAAAACAGCTGAATGCATTTATTAGAAGGGGTGTCCACAAACATTTGGACACATAGTGTATCTGATTAGGTAAAAAGGTAAACAGAAGATTAACAGAATGAATTCATTCTTAGCCACTTAGACAGGAATGTTATTTAATTCATTTTAACCAGGACCTGCATCTATTTCTTCTTCAGATATTCCTGACTTTTATTTTTTGCATCAAGATTCCTTTCTTTTTCTAATAAACTTTAAAACAACATTGAAAAATGTCAACCCCTTACTGATTGGTCCACTGCACTGTCTGTCCTGCTGAAGGGCACCCTCTTGTGGCACAAACCTGAGTTGTAAGATGAACCTACATCATGTACATGTACAGGGGTTGGACAATGAAACTGAAACAGCTGTCATGTTAGTGTGGGAGGTTTCATGGCTAAATTGGTTTCATTGGCCAATCTTCATTAATGTCACATTGCACCAGTAAGAGCAGAGTGTGAAGGTTCAGTTAGCAGGTAAGAGCACAGTTATATAGTATATTATATAGTCTAAATATTATTGAGCCACTTTGGGGTGTTTTGGAGGAGCGAGTCAGGAAACGGTTTCCTCCACCAGCATCACATAGTGACCTGACCACTATCCTGCAAGAAGAATGGCTTAAAATCCCTCTGACCACTGTGCAGGACTTGTATATGTCATTCCCAAGACAAATTGACGCTGTATTGGCTGCAAAAGGAGGACCTACACCTACTAATAAATTATTGTGGTCTAAAACCAGCTGTTTCAGTTTCATTGTCCAACCCCTGTACCTACATCTGAAATGAATGATTTCTAGGGTTACAAATTTAAAAGCTGCATTTTTGCATTCATCAGTAAATTTTAAGCATCGGCATATTGCATTTATTTCATGAAGTTGCTGGAAAAACAACAAACGATTTGGGCATGTAGGTGGAAAATCATTAAAATACAGGAGTTTTAAGAAGTTAAAAGTCATAACGATATAAATTATGATATAAATTATGACTGAAATTCTATTGCACAGTATGAGCTGCCATTCTTTATACTGATATACAGTAGCGTACATTGTCCATTCTTGTATTTCCCATATATTTGCATAAGGTGCCTTTGTTACTGAATTATACTATGAACAGGTTGAGGTGGTAACCAGTAACATCTGTAGACAATAGTAACATTGTAATGCACATGTCATGAGGAATGTTGTAGGTTGAAGTAAGCTGTGTACTTTGTGTTAAAGAAGAAGAGAGAATATGGTCTCATTACCTTCATTTTTCTGGAGAGTTTCAGTAGTTTAGTCAGTTATAGCTCAATATTCAACATATGCAGTCTAGAAATCTCAGAGGTCAGAAATGGATGTTAGAAAGCTGTCTATGAGTATACATGCAGTGAAATACAGGCATACTACAGCCAAATCTTCATAGACTAGCACTGTTCTTCAGGAAA
The DNA here is from genome assembly GCA_036984385.1 of Crenuchus spilurus. Taxonomy (NCBI): domain Eukaryota; kingdom Metazoa; phylum Chordata; class Actinopteri; order Characiformes; family Crenuchidae; genus Crenuchus; species Crenuchus spilurus. Next base: position 21,625 of record BRDA01003470.1, read on the forward strand.
CTCCATTTTCAGTGGCCTACTGGCATTTGTAATGTAAAAGGTTTCTAGCACCTGTTGTATGTATTGCACTGTTGCACTTCTATAAGCCTGTGTAATCTTATACAGGCAAACTATCTTAAAGTTATAGACTAAAGCAATTAATAGATTATAATATGCACTGTATGATGAAGTAATTATTTTTTAAATAAAATAAAATTTGCCTTTGTCTTTTGGAGTCACTATATCGAGAGTACAATCAGTGTCTGGATATTTTATGTGACTTGAAAATGTATTGAAAAATGTGTAAAAATGTATACTATTGTGAAACTTCCCATCAATCTGTCTCTGTCTCATGTCCACATGCTTTTTGTTTACATCACGTCTCTGCCAACATCATGCCCCATCATGTCCAGTCATTGTGCTCTCCTGTCTCCACAGCCCTGGTTCCCCATCTCATGTCTGATTATGTTTGGCTTAAATGTTCCCTCGTGTCCCACAGTCTGTGTTGGTCATTGTATTGTCTTCACGTGTATTGTTTGTTGAATCTGGATATTAAGTTAGAGTTTTCTCACAGCCAAGCCAAGTTCACGTGTGTTATCATAGCCAAAAATGCTTGTTTTTGTTAAATAAATGTTTGCCACCTCTGGCATCCTCTCCTCCACCCTTTGCTGACATTTATTTGTGGCTTTTAGGAAACTGTCGACAAGTAAACTGTGCTCAAGTGTGAACACTGTGGACAAAAGTATTGGGGCACCTTCTCATCCATTGTTTCTGCTGAAATCGGGTTTTAAAAGAGTTGATCCTGCTTTTGTTGGAGCCTCTACTGTCCAGGGAAGACTTGGTACTAGATTTTGGAGCACTGCTGTGAGGATGTGATTGCAGTCAGTGAAAATAATGTTAATGAATTCAGGATGGATGATCACCACCTCCACCACATCCTCAACTCATCCCAAATGTACACGATGGAGCAGAGAACACAACTGCACTGCTCAATGCTATACCCTCTAGTCCACACCTGGCAATAGACACGGTGCCAACAGGTTCATGTTTAGTCTTATTCTATTGGCAGTACTTCTCTACAGGGACTAGACAAGCTTTGTCAACTTAAAGTAGCTGAATTCATTAGAAGAGGTGTCCACAAACATTTGAACACAGTGTTATTTATCCAAATGTACATGCAGTGCAAGTTGGTGATTAGACAGTACACAGTCCGGCCGCTGGAGGCGGTGTTACAGACACGACATTCAGTGACGAAGAGAAGGTCAGTGACGTAAAAAAACAGCTACCTAGCAAACATTAGCATGAGAAAACTGAGAGATTTAAGATCTTCTGTAAGAGCTGGACGATTTCTACACATAACTACAGTTTATATCTGTCAATGACACACGAAACAAACATCAACAAAACCGTGAAATATCAGGTAAAACACTGTTGACCTGTTTTTAGCTTAGCTAATGCTAGCTTGTCCTGTAGCAGTAATAATGTTTATGAGCCCTGAGAAAACTCAACTACTTCTGTTGAGGATTATGTCAGAAACTATAGAATAGCAGACTTATGTGGTGTACAGTCTTCATTAGTCATCAAAGTATATAGAAATAGACAAACAGATGGATAAATAGAAAGATGGATAAACACAGAAAGACTGATAGTTACAGAAAGATGGATAAATAGATAGCCAGAAAAACAGATGGATAGACACAGAAATCTGACAGAGACAGATAGATAGATGGATATATATGGATTGAAGAATAGAGAGAGCAGCAATCAAAACAAGTTACTATAAATAGGAGAGATATAGAACAGTAAACTACAAACCGGATTCCAAAAAAGTTGGGACGCTATACAAATTGTGAATAAAAATTGAATGCAATGATGTGGAGATGGCAAATGTCAATATT
>BRDA01003470.1:28053-42848 GCA_036984385.1 Crenuchus spilurus
TATATATATATATAATATGTTTTGGAAATAAAAAAACTAAAAATTGGCACGTGCATACGTATTCACTCTCTTTGCAATAAACCACCTAAAAAGTTCTGCTGCAACCAATTACCTTCAGAACTCGCATGCTTAGTGAAATGAAGTCCACCTGTGTGCAATATAAGTGTCACATGATCTGTCAGTATATGCACACCTTTTCTGAAAGGCTCCAGAATCTGCAACACCATTAAGCAAGAGGCAACACTAACCAAACAACACTATGAAGACCAAGACAGTCTCCAAACAAGTCAGGACCAAAGTTGTTGAAAAGTACAAGTCAGGGTTGGGTTATAAAAAATATCAAAATATCTGATGATCCCCCACAGCACCATTAAATCTATTATCATCAAATGGAAAGAACATGGTTTCCACAACAAACCTGCCAAGAGAGGGCTGCCCACTAAAACTGTCAGCTTGAACAAGGAGGGCATTAATCAAAGAGGCAGCACAAAGACCAAAGGTAACCCTGAAGGAGCTGCACAGTTCCCAAGCAGAGACTGGAATATCTGTCCATATGACCACAATAAAATGTACACTCCATAGAGCTGGGCTTTATGGAAGAGTGCCCAGAAAAAAAGCCTTTACTGACAGACAAAATAGGAAGGCTCATTTTGAGTTTGCCAAAAGGCATGTGGGAGGCTGCCTAAACATATGGAGGAAGGTGCTCTGGTCAGATGGGACCACAATGAAACTTTTTGGCCACCAAGGACACTATGTCTGGCGCAAATCCAGTATATCTCATCACCCCGAGAACACCCTCCCCACAGTGACACATGGTGGTGGCAGCATCATGCTGTGGGGAAGTTTTTCAGCAGCAGGGACTGGGAAACTGGTTTGTATGTTTTAGTCTAAAACAATATATTGGGCAACATATTTGTATCAGGCTGTGTATTCAGAGCCAATTTATGAATTTTTTTGTGTAATGTAGTTTTCATTAACACTACAAATTTTGGATGCATATCACTTCTGACATTCTCTCCAGAATGATGCATTTCACATCAAACCAAACTATGACATTACATCTTAATTACATTTTAATGATTAAATTGTGCATTCATTTTAAAAGATCAGAGTAATTCTGGATGCAACTTCTGTAAATCTGTAAATATAGCAAATTCAAGTACAGTACTTAAAAGCTGCAATAGGTACTTTTAAGAAGAGAGTGAACTTTTAAGTAAGTTAAACTGCCAGATTCCTCCCCCTCCCTCTCCACTGTGCTCTAGCCCTGCCTTTAAAGCCTCTTCCCAGCAGAAGTAGGCTTGTTCAGCTTTAGTTAGTGCTGCACAGGCCAGTTGCCACATGAGTTGGTTAGTTTTGTTGTCTGAGTTACCACCATTGTCTTGATGACATCAGAGCGATGTGGGGGCATTTTTCAAAGCTAGACCCTACAATTGCTCTCCACAATCAGTGAGTGACTTGATGGCGACAGAGCTTAAACCTCATTGGCTAAAATATCTACTGAAGACTTTATAAATAAGCACGGAAGATAATATAAAACAGAGGCCATTAAAGTATTCAGTGTATGTGGGTAATTGCATGTGAAATTTTATATAATATTCTTGAAAGTAATTTTATAATTTATACTCAAATGTGCTGAGAGCTGCCAGCAAAAATATCCTCCTTGCCTCCCCTATCTGCAATGGCTACTCACCAAAGCCAGGCACACTTTATATAAGCTTGTTGAGATTGACTGAGTGAGACTGGGAAGACCCCGTAGGTGTGCACGATGACTGACACCATCAGACACTCCTCCTGGTAATGATTGGCTGTTTTGATGGTATTAGAAGTATTAGGTGGAGCAAGTGCAGTTTTTCCACAGGTTATCTGCCCAGTACAGTCAGGATATAATGTGTTTTAATAGAAATTTTTAATTTTATAGTGATTTAGTTTTTATAGTTATTTAAAGAGCTTCAAAGAGCCTTTGGTGACTTTTAATTGTATGTGTTCGCAGAAAGAATGCATCGAACGTGTGGCTGACTTTGTGAGGAGGAATCCTCGAGCATCTCAGAAAGAGCTGAATGCAGAGGTTGAGAAGAATGTGCTTCTGTTTGCTTCTAGAGTTCAGGCTTTAGACTGAGCTCCTCTGCTCTGAAAACTTGGAATTTTTGATGACTGACCTCTCTGCCTTTTACCTCATCTGTCCCTCTTATTTAATACAAATGTATTATTATTTTATTCCATTACCAGCTTTTTTTCTAATCAGTATGTTTTTCTTAGGCTTGAGTTGTCACGCTTGTTACAATTGGAATAAATGGTCATAATTTGTGTCCTGTGATTTTTCTTGATTTAGTCTTTTTATTTGTCTTTGTTTCTTTCTTTTGGATTTGGTCTCCACATGGAACCAGGTGTGTTCAGTTTGAGATTGGTTAAGGTGACCAGACTTCTGAAATGAAACCTGAGGACATTTTCAGTTCAGTGGTCAACATATCATTAAAAATAGTTTTTCATTAAATAAAAAAGTGAAGACGAGTATCAGTATGAACAGTATAGCTCATGAAAATCAGAAATCCAGTCTCAAATTAGTAGAACATTTTATTTGAAGTTTAAGTAAATTACTATTCAAACAGTCTCAGTAATATAAAAGTGTAACTAGTATTTTTACGTTAATAATACAAACATTTTACAAATAATCTTTTAAAATTAAATTATGAACACAAAAGAGCTTTTTCGTTATATTCTAATTGTTTGAGGACGGGGGAAATATTGATGCCTTTGATCTTCAGTGTTAGAGAATACTGTACATTTGAGAGAAAAGTGGACCGCTCAGTCAATCAACCAACCAATCAATCAGTCAATCAATCCTCGGGCCAATTTGAGCTCAACTTTCACTAGAAACCCAGATAACACAATATCTTTGGACACATTATGAGAAGAACCAGTTCACTTGAGAAACAAGTTGAAGGTCAAGTAGCAAGATGGATGGATGCAATCAGATGAAACATGAACCAGCATGAATGGATGTCTGAAAAAGAGGCTCAGTTTAGGAAAATGTCCCACCAAAAGAAAAACAAGCATGTCCAAACAATAACAATACAGGAGAGTCCAAAAACATGATTTACTTTCAATGTAAGTTAATATACATAAATCCATTTCTATTAGTCCATTCGTCATGAAATTTTAACATAGTGTAAAGGACACATGCGGAGGTCAAATTATGTAGAAAAATAAATATACAAAAGGAATATATTTGTTTTTCTTTTGAAAATGACAATTTGCAGATGGCACAGACATTCAAGAAGTAGTCACATGGTAGTATGATTCACTTCCCATAACCCATACCTGTCAAGTCTCCCGTTTTGGCCGGGAAACGACCGTATTTTACCCCTCTTTCCCGGCGTCATCCCGTATTAGTATTTTCCCGTAAATTTCCCGTATTATACTTTAAAAAAAATTCCCGTGCCTCTCCAAACTGAAATGTCACTAACTTCACGAGAACTGCCACCCAGGCTGCTGCAAGTGGCAGTTCTCGCGAGGTTAGTGCGGACAGAGGGAACAAACCTGGAACAGGGAGAGATGGATGGATGCAAGGAGAGAGAGGGCATTCCTGCCAAAAAAATAAAGACTTCATGTAAACGTCTAGAGAAATGGGCCATCGAATTTATCTTTCTAAAGAGCAGGATGGGCAGCTATGCATTCTGTAAGGTTTGTAACGGCGAGTTTAGTGCAGTTAGTTTAGTGGGGAAGGAGCGATGTCAGCCAGCATGAAAAATCCCCCAAGCACAAGCGCCGGCTAGAAACACAGAAACATGCGCAGGTGATGTTCGCTTTTGTGACTAGCAAACCAGGTCATAAATGCGGAGGTTGAAATGGCAAAGCTGTGTGCCAAAAACAACATTGCCTTCACCTTCTGTGATGACTTCAACAAGTGTGTAGTTGAGATGTTCCCGAACTCACACAAAAATATGTAATTGAAATGAAATTATGAAACTGAAATTAATTATGAAAATGTGTAATTTAAATAAAATGTGTTTCACTTAAAGACAATCAATGTATATATGCTGAAAATATGTAAAGTAAATAAATGTGCTTCAATTCCCTTTTGTGTTTTCATTTAGGCTGTATTATAATACTTACATATGTAGGAATGTCCACAGCATTTCAGTGTCAACAAAGGTGGGCCTTTTAGATTCTGATCATCTAATTGTAAATGGTTCACAGGTGGTTATTTTAGATTTCTTGTAAATCTGTCTTAAAATGTGAGGGATACTGAACCTCAGTTGGGCTGGTGGGACGGCTCAAAACACGTGGCAGAAAATTTCCTTTATTTTTAAATCCAAAACTTGACAGGTATGCATAACCACTGTGCTTCTGGGTTATCTTGTGTTTTGAAAAGATGTTTGTGGTGATGTTGTGGACTTGCTTCTGGTGGAGATTAACGCAACATCCATCCATCCATTACCACACCCGCTTAATAATAACACAACAATATTCTCTAAAACTAGGTGAGCATGTAATGGAAATGGTTAGGAACTGTCAACACCCTCTGCTGGCCAAAGTGAGTTTCACTATCTGCTCAGTTAACAGGTCTTTCACAGAACTTTTCAGAGTTTTTTTAAAAGTGTTAAACACATAGAGAACTCCAGCAGGGACACGTCACCAAACATGGGCATCGTCCCTAGAAAAACGGGGATGTCTGGTCACCATAATTACAATAGACTGATTCTCTCTTCTGATGTCTGTTAATAAACACAGAAGACTTGGATAATAGGAAAAGAAAAGGCACAGGTGGATTAGGAAGAGCGAGAGAAGAAGTGGAGGGAGGCTATAATAAGCCTTGCTTCATCATTGTATTCATCAAACAGCACCTGCAATGAATCCCATTATGCAGATTGATTTCTCAGATCCCTTGATGACTTTAAAGGCAACGTTGGCCAAACAGCTGATTAGTGCCTTTGGAGTAATGGGAAATATATTTGCAACTTTAACTGTTGTTCTGAGTGATTATACAGAGTGTAAACACATACAAATAATAATAAAAAATACAATAATGTAACTCTTTTGATTCAGTCTCCACTGCACCTGTGCACTTACAGTCGATGGTCAGTACTCTAATGATGGAGGGAGGGGGAACACTGTCTTGTGAGCTCGCACCCAAGATGAAAGGCAATAGGTGACTGGTCAGAGAGAACAAAGGGGTGCTGTCTCAGCTGGGCTACCATCTGAACACAATAGAGGAAGACACAGCACTCTCTTACCACATGTTTGGGTCTATTTCAGCCAGGAAACATCAAACGAGGCAATATCTTTATGTCAGAAAAGCAAAAGATGCAGAACAAAGCATGGACTGGTTGCGTCATATCTAAGTCTGCAACTGAGGAACAAAATGATAAGACTTAATATTAAAGTTATGTTTTGGCTGAGATGATTGTCAGCATAATGTTATGAGTCAGGCCTTTCACATGTAATGGTTTGGAGTCGCCTGGTCAAATGATACAGTTTGTTGATTTTCTAAGTATACAGTAATAAGTAACACTACTGAGAAAAAAGTGAAAATATTTTCTGCACATTTTACTCTACTTTTTCTATTTATTTTCAGAATGTAACACATTGTAAAAAAATGAAAACAAACAATATTTAATTGGCATGAGTTTTTCACATTTTTTACATTTATGTTATACTAAATTCAGTAAATAAAAGAGTCTTACACTGTGAACTTATTTTCACTTTTGAACATTATTAAAATGTAGTTAAACCAGAAGTGCACAAACATTTGAACAAGAACATCGAACATGACAGTATCTAATTATGCAATATCTACAAAATTAATACTAATTAATTTCTAATATCTGCATTTAAACATTACTGGAACTTATATAATGAATATAAATTATGATTTAACACAAAAACAGTAACAATAATAATAATAATAATAATTATTGTTATTAGTAGCAGTGGTAATGTATATATTTATATGTATATATGTTCATAAATATTAAATCAAGTTTGAATGTTTATATTTTAGTATATATAATAATTTTACTACCATGTTATTATAATTTTACTATATAATTTAGCTATTATCTGATAAATGATTTTTGATAGTAAAATGATACAATATATTACGTGTTAAGCAAGATAATATTAAAGAATATGCAGATGAGTTATATTAAAATAATATAATAATTATATATATATATATATATAAATTTTTCCTTTTATAAATATAGTATAAATACAAGAAAGTTATATTGTATATCTATAAGATTGCATATTATTAGTAATATTTTAATAAGTGCTGTATGCATTAATGATGACATGGAAATAGCATCTATGTATGTATATTAGCTGCTGAAATAAGGAATGCAAATTGAATTCAGTTTTCTTGTTTTCATTTTGGTGATGGAAGAAATCTGATTATAGGTTAGAAGGCAGGATGCATTTCTAAAATCTTGCCAGTTGCAGCAATCAGTCCCTGAGCTGTCACCCCTCCTCTGTGTGTTCTTCTCTCTACCCCCCCCCCCCCTTCTGCTGCTGTCCTCCACTTCACTTCTCTACTGAGAACATACACAGCCATCACGATTGCACCAGACAGGTCATCAGTGAACACAAAGGAGCTACTTTTCCTAATAAAAGGCACTGGATTTAATGGACTGATGGCTGATTAATTGACTAAAGTGATAAAGCTCAGAACTGGATACTCATCAGGTCATCAGGTAAGTCTCTATCTTTATATAATGAACTGAAAAGTTACTTAATGACATCAAACGGACTTATTATTATGCATTAGCTGTCTCCAATGCCTAGGAAAACAATGAGCACCTGTTATATATGTAGCATCAGCACAGTGATGCTTGTCAATTTTAAGCTTCTTATTAATATAATGATTTACTCCAAGCTCCAATCAATGAGCTTCTTTGATTAGCAGATTGATACTTACACTGTTACCGTGATAGAACTATATTCTTATGAATGCCATACTCAAAACTTTGTTTGTACCTTTAGACTGCAACGCTGTATTCACAGGGATGCTTGCGGCTGAGCTTTGTCCTGCAGAAGCTCCTTGCTGTTACCAGCTCTTTGTCAAACTTGGACGCTGCCATGGGCAGAGATAGCCATCTGGGGTTAAAGTGCCTACTGTTACCTGGCCAGAATGGCATATCTTAAAGCCCTAGCCTTGGAGGTTTGTCATCTTTTATTACCTCCTTTGTGCTTTTCATCAGCATCTTCATCCCAGGAGTGATGTGCTCTTGGATGTATATAGAAGGTGTTGGTAGACAGACTCACTTTCCCTGAGTCACTATAGCCATTGTCCAATTAGCCTGGAATTGCATGTGAGCTTTTGGCTTATAAACAGTGTGTGCATATATATGTATGAGTGTGTGTGTGTGTGTACTCTTTTGTGGCTGTGTATGTTTGCTTGCCCGTGTCACTTCCCTCTGGTGCTCAAGTCATGCCTCGGAGACCGGATGTCAGCAGCAGCTGTTGCTTGCCACCACACCTGAACGAGGACAATGCTCGCTTCGGACTGCTGGCCGCATTCATCCTGCTCTACCTGCTCTGTGGGGCCATTGTGTTCTCAGCTCTAGAGCGTCCGTCTGAGCTTCAGGCTCACCAACGTTGGCAAGAACAGCTGGAGAACTTCACCCAGCATAACCAACTGAGTCTGGACAACCTGCAGGTCCTGCTGAGGCAGTATGAGGAGGCTTTTGTCACTGGGATTCGTGTGGACACCTTGAGGCCCCGCTGGGACTTTGCTGGAGCTTTCTACTTTGTTGGCACAGTGGTTTCCACGATTGGTGAGTTTTAACTGCTGCACGATTACAAGTGTCCTTTAGGAGCAGTGCTATAGAATCACGTTTGGTCCTGATTAAGGAAAGTTCTGTAACCCTCTATATGGCCAGTAGGGTTCAAACATTTGGTGCACACCAGTAATGGAACAGTAGCTTTGAATATCTGTTCATATACTGAAGATCTGGATGAAGTGGACTTTTAAATGAGCTGTGAGTGTGAACATTTTTAAAATTTAAAGAAACATTAACCTCTCATAGTGTATTAGCTCATCAGTGGGTTTGACAGCTATTCTTCTTACATCCAGAGTGCATACAAAAAAACTGAAAAGCACTTAATTTTAGATTGCAATCCTTTACTAAATCGCAAACAAACACAACTGAGCACTCAAATTACTGTCCTGCTCAAGGGTGCCTCCTGTGGAAATTGTAACACAAATCTACACAAAGTCCCTTCAGTGCTGCGCAGCCTGAAAAAAATTCTGGGACAGAAAATCTAAAAACATCTACATTTGTTTGCATCAAGGACTGGAACCAGACTCACCTTTCTTATTCATTTCACTGTAAGAGTAGTTTCCCTGCCAGAGATATTATTTTATGTCTCAGTTTCTCAATAAACGTCTATAATTTAAAGGCACAGTATGTAATATTTTGGGTTATCTTTTAGTAGAATTTAATATAATCACTAATAAAAATGATTAAAAACACATCTAATCATTATAAACTAAGAAGTCGTTTGATGAATTTACCTTAGAATAAGCTGTTTATATCTACATTGGTCATGGGTCGAACACCGACTGAGGTCGCCATGTTGCATCGCCATGTTTCTACAGTAGTTTGAAAAGGACAAACAAGAGGCTAGCAAAAACTGTTTGTGTTGTAATGACGAATTGGCCACACAAATTCGATGGTGCTGTAGTTTTGTTTTACCGTTGGCTGACATAAAACAGGAGAAGAAGAAATAAACATATACCTCAATAAGAACAAATACACGGAGGAGAAGCCAGAATAAAGGTTTTTTTGGTTTATTTGTTAAGATGGCGGAACATTCTTATGCTCGTCAAGAAGAGAAAACACAACTTCAATCGTCAAAGAAAAGAAAACATGATGAAACTTAGCTTCATATTCGTGTGCGCAGTGTTTCCCCCATTCCACCTTAAATGGTGCTGCAGGACATTGTAGCGCATCGGAGCTAAACACTACTGCAGCATTTAAGGTGGAACGGGAGATTCGTAGCTGCGCGCTAGTTCGCGAGCTTAGCTAATATGAGCTCGTGTGAACTCTTATCGGCTGAAGTGCTTCTTCAGAGCATGGCAAGCGTACCTTGACTAGAGAAAAATGTGTATCCTGTATTATCTGTCTACAGTGAAGCAGTTTGATGTGTTTACTTTGTACAGAAAACAGCTAACGTTTACAACAGCACTACTGAAGTGCAGAAAATATGTTCCGTCTGCATTGTTAATTGTATAATATACAATTATAATTATACATACAATTATACATACAATTATATATAATAACATAATTTTACATATTACATTTCCTAAATTTCTAATTAAAATTAATCTTACCACTTGACATATCACTAGCTCTAAAGCTGCTATTAGACATGGCGTTCGGGAGTATCAAAGATATATGACATCTTACGGCCACCGTAGAGACTACTCCATGTTTGGAAGGGAGGGGCTGTGAAAAAAGTCTTCAGTTGGTTGCAATATGGAAACTAAACCACTAGATGACGCTGGAAACTACATACTGTGCCTTTAAATCAAAAATAATTGTAATCCTGATTTATTGGAAGAGTTGTTAAAAATAAAGCAAAATCACTGTCCCAGGCTTAGTGACAGAGTTGTCATACATGGTCATATCAGAATATTATGACCACCCTTGGTTTGGAATAAACTCAGCCTGGGATGTCACAGATGTCATGTGACAGTGTGTACTGCATGTATAAATAAGTGATCTGACTGATGTCCAAAAGGGCATGATAATATGGTTCCAAGTGAAGCATGGTGGCGGCAGCATCTCAGAAACCACTAACTTTGTTGGATGTAGTGAAAGTCTACTGAGAATGGACTTCTTGTAGATTGAGCCTCCCAAAAGCATGCGCCATTGATGCCCGAGGGGAACGATGACTCTGTTGAGTGGTACGGACACACCACAATAGACCAGTTAACCTCTATAATGAACACAGGAGCAATGTGAAAAATGTCAGGATGACATCTTGCTAGTGTCATTCAATCCAAGGGTGGTTATTCCCATTATTAGGAAGGTGGTTGTAATATTCTGACATAATTGTGTATAAATGATGTATACTAAGAAGATTAAAGCATCACCATTCTTAACAGCAGGGCTGTGTATTTTCAAGAACCTGGCAATAAAACATGAATCATAACACATGGGTTACAAGTCAATATATTGTGATGTATTGTGATGTATTGTACTATAAGTAAGGTGATGTAAATTTTACATCTGATTTTAAAGTTTGCTAATACTAATGTTAGTTCTATACCTTTGCACTGCTTGTTTATCTTGGAATGGAAGAATCTATGGCTGTAGATAGAACACAACACTGCCATCTAGTTGTTGGGGGTATTAAACACAACACAGAATTAACCATTCAGTATTACAAAAAAATACGATATCAGTGTTTTCATGCACCTCTACTTTATAATGGACTTTTTAAAATTATTTTTATGTTTTCGTCCTTATTTAAGTTTTATGTGAGCCTGTTTCTAATAATGTTCCTCTGATATTTGGCAAATTCCAGACTATTACATCTGTAGATTGATGAGTCTTATTTTTTTGTGTAAAACATGACTAATGGTGTGTTTTGCATGCTTCATATTAAAATAAGTCACAGATAACCACGTTTTACAATAATTGGTTACATGGAAAAAGTCTTCATCAAAAGTCTATACTGACTATCCCGAAGAGAGACGTGACTAAAGGTAACGTAACGTTAGCACATAACTTGCTGAATACTTATATAATATCATATATTATTTTTATCTTGATTGAGTTAAACATCGTTACTCCTGTAGATGGACATCAGAAAGTGTTTTGCTCAGCAGGGATAAAGTAGCAAAGAGAAATGAGAGCGGTGAGCCCCTGGCTAGGCTACCTCAACCTGTGTATTGCGGTAACGCTACGTTAGCTAAACGTTATTCCTTGTAGCAAAACAGCCGAATTAACATTAGCAGTACAGACAGTGACTTTAGTTAGAAATGGCTAAAGTAATAAGGATGGGAAACCCAAAGTGGTGACGGGAATATCCAGTGAGTTGGCATTAACGGTGGTATCATGCTGGTTGGGACTTCTGCGTCAATGATGAATATGAGAGCGTTTGTGTTGACTAGATAGCCCAGGAATACTGCAGTGGTTCAAACTCAAATGGTGCACCCTTTGCAAATGTGGGTACATTTTTCCTTAATTATCAAGTCGTGACCCACATTTTTAAACCATTCAAATTTATTTCACAGAAAAAATGCACAGTAATATGGACTGTCTTGTCAGTCGTTTTGCCTTTATAATTGGCTAAAATACTCTTGTCTCCAAAAAAAATGACTAAAAATATATTTTTGCTTGTACCAGTAGTGGTTTACAAGTCTACAGTAAAGTTCACAAGTAGGCCAAATGCATCAGTTCATTCTAATAGTAATGAACTATTAATAGTAATAATAACGAAGATCCAGTCAACAACATAATCTGATCTGATTGTTTAGTTTAAAGCACTACTTATGCTTTCTTAAATATAAATAAGTGCAGAAATCTTTTTTCGCATACATTATCTGTGCCCCAGTACAGTCTTAAGTCTAGTGACGCCCATGATCCAGACTAGAAGCTGGTGATGTATAGGCTAATCCATGAGAGGTGCCTCGTAATCTTACAGTCGTACACCAACACTGTTCTGACTTCTGCTGACCAAGTTGATAAATTTCCATTTATTGTCAGCTCTAGAATAGACTATATATAGACCTAATTTACACCTACATAATAGTACTACTAGACGTCTTTGGTCTAACAAATGGAATATAAACAAGAACTGCTTTGTGCTTTTGTACACAAATGCCGAAAAATGGGGTCAAAAATGTCAGCTGGTGGTTTTATTTTCTTTATATAAAGTCAAGATCATCGACCTGCAGCAAAGTGACTGTTTATTACATAACTTTGGCGATACGTTTTAAATGTTCTTTCCTGCATAAATTGACTTAATTTTCAAAAAAGTGACTATTACAGGCTTACTTACCTATGGAAGGATATTCCAAACCTCTTTTGCGTTTATTTGTGCAGTTGTAACATGCACACGACTCACGTGAGCAGTGCTCAATCTCCCTTATTAACTCTATGAATATGACACGTTTTATCCCCCCTAATGGATGATCCATGCACTGCCTGCACCAGAGGATACATGCCAATTTTAGGTTTTTGTTTGTTGAAACAATAAGCAATAAATTCTGGATGTATCAAATATGATAAAACAAAAAAATTGATTTATTTTTGGTCAGAAGGTCAAATAAACACAAACGTTTTCTGGTTTAAAGGGTTAATTAAATTTTTTTTGGCCTTTTTAAAATCACAATCTCACACATCACTGACATCCTTTGCTTTTTTCTACACAGGTTTTGGTATGACCACACCTGCCACAGTCGCCGGCAAAGTCTTTTTGATATTCTATGGACTCATTGGTTGTGCTGCGACTATTCTCTTCTTTAACCTCTTCCTGGAGCGTATCATTACTATGCTGGCCTACATCATGCGCTGGTGTCATGAGAGGCAGTTACGGCGTGCAGGGGTCGGGGGTGTGGAGGCTCGAGGTGAGGATGACAGCCTGGAGGGCTGGAAACCGTCTGTATACTATGTGATGCTGATTCTGGGCATTGCTGCGCTGTTGATTGCCTGCTGTGCCTCAGCACTGTACTCCACCATGGAGGACTGGGACTATTTTGATTCTCTATACTTCTGCTTCGTGGCCTTCAGCACAATTGGCTTTGGGGATCTGGTTAGCAGCCAAAGGGAAAGTTATAATGCTCAGGAGGCCTATAGGGTGGGCAACTGTCTGTTCATTCTTATGGGCGTGTGCTGCATCTACTCACTCTTCAACGTCATCTCCATCATCATCAAGCAGACCCTAAACTGGATCCTGGCTAAGCTGGATTGCAGCAAAATGCAGTGTCCATGCCGAAGTCGCACCTACAGGAGGCAAGGCCGAGCTGGTTGCTGCTGTTGCTGCCCATGCATGCCAAGCCAGCGCCACAGCCAGCACCCCCCTCCCGGACACCCCAGGCAGAGGGCCCAAAAACGCAATGCTGTACACCCTGCCCCTGCCAACGAGGCAGCAAGGAAGCAACGTTTCACTAATGCATCAGTGGAAACAGTATGCGATAGCGAGACTGATGCTGGCCTGGGGCCAGATGGAGGTTATCTAACAGGGCGCAGACTGTCGGGAGAAATGATCTCAGTCAACGACTTTATGGCCAACAAGGTTTCTCTGGCAATTCTGCAAAAGCAGCTCTCTGAGACAGCCCATGGAAACCCGAGACAAAGCCACATTCGCCAGAATGGCTTCTCTGGTGGAGTGGGGGCTTTCGCTATCATGAATAATCGGCTACAGGAGACCAGTGTGGACAGGTAGTTCAGTCATCAGAAGGTGACACCAGGAATATGACCAGTGACCAGGATCAACCAATATAGTTTTGGGGCCTTGAATCTTTTATATAAGTTGCCAAGCTTGAATGTAGAGAAGGAAGCAAAACAGGATTTAAGCATAAACACATGCATAAATATACAGAGTGAATCAAAAGTCAGGAACCACCCAAAGATTGTAGAGCCATCGGTTTTTTCTGAAGTCAATGGTACTGAGATATTGTCCTCCTTTGCTCCTTTACTCTTCTGAGAAGGTTTTATTATAGATGTTGGACCATTGCTGTGAGGATTTAATTGTTTTGAGCCACGGGATCATTGGTGAAGTCACGTAATGATGTTGGGTGATTCATTCTTGATTACAAACTCCACTCTAACTCATCAAAATGGTATTGGATGGAGCTCCACCACTCCAGAGAATGGAGGTCCACTGCTCCAAAATGCTGAGGGGCTTTATAGTCCTCTAGCTCACACTTGGCATTGGGCATGGTGACCTAATGCTCATGTGTGGCTGCTCCAAGTTATGGAAGCTGCTTGTGCACATTTGAATACATGTGTGAGTAAAATTAGATCTCCACTGACCATACAGGTGCACTTTGTAGTTACAGACTGTCGTTAATCTGTTTCTCTGTAGACTTTGTTCACTCTGTTCTTCAATGATCAGGACCTCCACAGAGCAGCTATGATTTGGGAGGTGGATCATTCTCAGTACTGCAGTGACACTGATGTGGTGGTGGTATGTTAGTGTGTGTTAGAGTGGATCAGACACAGCAGAGCTGCTGATGTTTTTAAACACCTCAGTGTCACTACTGGAGTGAAAATAGTGACCAACCAGCCAACAGTGTCAGGACTAGAGGACCAACACAAACTGTGCTGAGCTGCTGTCTCTGACTTTACATCTACAAGACCAGCAAGGTAGGTGTGTCTAATATAGGACAATGAGTGACACAGTGTTTAACACACACTAACACACCACCACCACATCAGTGTCACTGCAGTGTTGTGAATGATCCACCATACAAATAATAGCTGCTCTGTGGCGGTACTGTGAGGGTCCTGGCTATTGAAGAACATAGTAAAAGGGGGCCAAACAAAGCCCCCTCCAGTATTTGGGTGGCTATTGACTTCTGACTCACCTTGCATACAGATAGTAGTCTGATGGTAGAATGTATTGAGGTGTGTGTTACAGAATAGGTCTACATCTTTAAAGCTTTGCATAACAAAAGTTACTTGAGTTCAGCTGAGACAAGTCATGTTACACAGTAAATCTGCCAGTGTTAAATCAACACTATTAGAATTAAATTAACACTGAGGGTGTCAAAATGTAACACTCTCAGTGTTAATTTAACACTAAGAGTGTTGATTTAACACTGGCAGATTTACTGT